>CABHPR010153431.1:0-68917 GCA_902168415.1 Peromyscus melanophrys | reverse complement strand
CAAAAAAAAAAAAAAAAAACAAAAAACAAAAAACAAAAAAAGAAAAAAAAAAGAAAAGAAATTCTCAAATACACACACACACAAAATGAAGAATTCAATTATGACCACTACCTGCTTTACCTAGAAAAGAGTTGTTGAAAACACGGAGCAGGTCCCATGTGGTCAGATTGCTGCTGCTGTCTATCACAAAATAGTGGAGACAACCAACTTCAAAGGAGACCCAGCTTCAGAGGTTTTAATCAATAGTCACGTGGCCTAGTTTCTTTAGGCCTATGGTAACATCATGCATCATGGTGGCAAGGCGTGGCAGAGCTGTCTTAATTCACTCCAGGGTAGTCAGAAAGAAAAAAAAAAAAGAGGAAGGGGCCAGGGTTCTCATACCTATTCAGCAATACACCCCAATGACACACCTTCCTTCTCTTAGTTTTAACCTCTTAAAAGTTTCACCATCTTTAAGTATTACCTGGGGCTGGGGACCAAGCCTTCAACATGGACCCACAATCAGCCACGTTTGGTTTAATTTTCATCTCCTGTGAATATATTTATCAGGAAAATGAACAGAAGTTGTGAGATCACCAATCAATGCTCTAACATTTATTTCTACTTCCTAGTACCAAAGGGAATCACATCCAATCTGGAAGGATGACAGCAGATAACTTGCTTAAGGTCTTAGAGGCAGTTAGCAGGAGGAACTCGACCCAAGATATTAGCATGCCTGCATCTACCTTTCCCCCTGGTTTCTTTGATTGCAATGCCTTCCCTTTTAGTACCAGCTATTTTTCTCATTGCTCCAGCAAAATATCCAGTAAGGAGCAATTTCAGGAAGGAAGGAATAGCTTATTCTGGATTGCAGTTAGAGTGGGTACAGTCTATTATGGCAGGAAAGACCCCATGGTTGGGAGGATGAGGCCGTAGCCACATTGCACCTGCAGCCAGGAAGCTGCTTCCTCCTCCTCTTCCTCCTCCTCGTCCTCTTCCTTCTTTCTCCTCTTCCTTCTCCTCTTCTCTTTTCTTTCTTTCTTTCTTTCTTTCTTTCTTTCTTTCTTTCTTTCTTTCTTTCTTTCTTTTTTTTTTTTTGAGGCAGGATCTCATTATGTAACCTTGGCTGGTCTAGAGTATGATATATAGACCAGTCTGGCTTGAACTCAGAGACCCACCTGCCACTGCCTCTCAAGTGTTGGGATTCAAAGTGAGGACCACCACAGCTATCTGAGGTGTGTTTCTTGGAGGTATCATGTAAATGGGTCTCCTAGTATTTAATTTAAATTGCTGGTCTATGTCTTTCAGAGTATAGATCATCGCCATTCAGAGTTATTATTCAAAGATACGAGTTCATTACTGTCTTATTTTTCTTGTTAAAATGTTTGATACTTTCCACTTTTCCTAATCCTCCTTTGCTTATATACTGTTCTAGTATGGTTTATTCTTCACTGTAAACTCATACACATGCTTATTTTGCTTCAGTGTGTAAAATTCCTTCAAGTGTCTTCTTTAGGGCTCCCTTAATGGCTATGACTTCCTTTTAGCTTGGTTATCATTGCAAGTTTTTCTTTCTCTTTCAATTATGAAGCTATGGCTTTGGTAGATAAAGTACTCAAGATTGACAGTTAATTTTCTTTCAAAACTACATGCTTTCATTGCTACATGCTTTTTTGATTTTTGGTGTGTGTGTGTGTGTGTGTGTGTGTGTGTGTTTTAATTTTTAGAAATCTACCATTATTCTGATAGATTTGTCTTTACACCTGACTTGCTACTTCTCTGTGGCTTTCCAAATGTTTTCTTTGCTTCCTATAATTAGTATGTTAACTATACTATTACATAGGAAAGCTCTCTTCTTGTCTTCTGTGTTTGGCATACACATTTGGATGGCCATCTCTTTCCCTGGCTTTAGGAACTTTCCTGCTATGATTTTAAAAAAATTAAAGATTTATTTATTTTATGTGCATGAGTGTTACCTTCACGTATATATGTGTACCGCATGCATGTCAGCTGCCTGGGAAGGTCAGAAGAAGCATAGGGTGCCCTAGAATTGGAGTTATGGATGGTTGTGAGCTACCATGGAGGTGCTGGGAACTGAACCCAGGTCCTTTACATGCAACAAGTAGTGCTCTTAACCACTGAGCCATCTCTCTAGCTCGTCGGTTATGATTTTATAAATATACTTTTACTGCCCTTAACATGTATTTCTACTCCTTCTGTGCCCATGCATAAATTTGGCCTTTTAATGGTGTCCCTTAGATACTGCATGTTCTGCTTGTATTTTCTTCTTATTTTTGATTTGTTTGTCTAGGTGTCTTAAGTCATCCTCCTGTGTTCAAGCCTTGATATTCTTCCACTTGATTCAGTCTGCTGCTAGGGCTTCCATATCCTCCTCTTTTATATCTTGTAGTGCCTTCCTGATTTCATTTAGCTATTCATACTCTCTGTCTTCCGATCAGGAGTCTATGTCCTCTTGAATTCTGTTCTCTGGTGTCATTTAGGAGTCTGTTGCTTTAATTCTCTCCAACATCCTTATAATCATACCCTTATGTTCATTGTCTGGTCTTTCTCTTTGGAGGCCATTTCTGTGGGGTTGGTGATTTTCAGGAGTCATGTTCCTTGGTTTTTCATGCATCCTGTATTTTCTATTTGGCATCTGTGCAAATGGGATTAAGTTGTATTAAAAATCAAACAAAACAAAATAAACACAAACTCTCCCTTATTGTTTCAAATGAAGTGTTTGCAGAATCCTAGAGTGACTGATTGTAATAGGTGCCATCACTCACTTCTGGTCTGGGGTTAGTGTGTATGGTTTCTTTCTTTCCTTCTCCCTTCTTCCTTCCTTCCTTCTTCCTTCCTTCTTCCTTCCTTCCTTCCTTCCTTGTTACTGTTTTGGTTTTACAAGACAGGATTTTTCTGTGTAGCCCTGGCTGTCTTGGAACTCACTCTGTAGACCAGCCTAGCCTCATACTCAGAGATCCGCCTGCCTCTGCCTCCTGAGTACTGGGATTAAGGACCTGTGCTCTCACTGCCCAGTGGGTGTGCGGTTTCAGCCTCTGCTCAGGGCACCAGGCACATTTCCCAACACTACTCCAAGAGCAGATTATCAACCTCAGAAACAACCTCAACTGAAGGCAAGGCCTGCTTTGCAATTGGAATTTTTTTCTCTTATCTGAGCTCAGGGTACCCGCAATCACCATCATCTAGGTGTGCCTACCCCACTGAAATTCAGTTTATACGATTCTCTTCTCCAGATACCATCTCTCAGTGGGGAACTGGTTTGGAGTTTGGATGCGTGTATTTTCTACTTTTCCAGTCAGTTGGCTGACTGTAGAATTTCTCTCAGGTCTGCTGTCTCCTTGCCCCACCATAATTTGTTGAGTCTCAGGCAGTGGGTATTAATTTCTCAGTGTCTGCTTTCACAGTTTGTTGGTGTATCATTCAAAATTTTGTTTTTTCGACTTTTGCTTCTGATCATCTTATTTTCCATCTGTTTATCAGAGTAAGGGATAGAGAGGGTTTTCCTTCACTACTTTTGGTCAGTGTTTTAGGGTACAGTCGTACTTTCTTGATACATCTAACATTCTTTAAGGTCTCACTGTGTACCTCTGGCTGGTCTGGAACTTGCTGGAACTTGTATGTAGCAGGCTGTCCTCAAACTCCCAGAGATCTGCCTGCCTCTGCTTCTGAGTGCTAGGATTAAAGGCATGTGCCACCACCACCCAGCACATGTACTATTTTTGGATTTTATCTGATCTCTTCTGCTGCTCATTGTGATCACCACCCCTTGTCTGTAGTGGTAAGTTTCTCCAGTCCTGCCTGGCCCCTGCAGTCCTCTTGACCCCGAGGTACCGCAGACACTTATAAAATAACCACTCATAGGCTTAATATTATTTACCAACTATGTGGCCTATGGCAGGCTTCTTGCTAGCTAGCTCTCATAGTTTAACTCAACCCATAACTATTAATCTATGTATAGCCACATGTTCCATGGTTTTACCTGCGTCCCATTACATGTTGCTCCTAGGATGGCAGTCTGGCATCTTTTCCACTCTGCCTTTCTCTTTCCTGTCTCTCCCTTTGGATTTCCTCCCGGCCTCTAAGCTGCCTTGCCATAGGTCAAAGCAGCTTATTTATTAACCAATGGCAACAACATATATTCACAGCATACAGAAAGACATCCCCTCAGTCCCCAGCACTTGTCTTCCCATATTTCTCAACTTTTTGTTTGTTTGTTTTTGAGATTGGGGAGCCCTGGCTCTGGATCTCATTATATAGACCAGGCTGGTTTTGAACTCAAGAGAGATCTGACTGCCTCTGCCTCCCCAGTGCTGGGATTAAAGTTGTATGCCACCATACCTGTCTGAACTAACTATCTATCTATCTATCTATCTATCTATCTATCTATCTATCTATCTATCTATCTATCTATCTATCTATCTATCTATCCATCCATCCATCCATCCATCCATCCATCCATCCATCCATCCATCCATCCATCTATCTATCTATCTATCTATCTATCTATCTATCTATCTATCTATCTATCTGAGACAGGGTTTCTCTGTGTAGCCCTGGCTGTCTGGATCCCATTCTGTAGAACGGCCTTGAACTCCACCTCCAGGTGCTGGGATTATAGTCATGCACCACCGTTGGGCCAGTCAAACTTTTTTTTTTTTAAAGACAGAATTTCATGAGTTCTGAAATGGCTCTGAGTTTATTATGTGGCTGAGAATGATCTTGAACTTCTATCTCCTGCCTTGACTATCCTAGCACAGGGATCACAGGAATTAAAGTGTATGTCACCATACCCAGTGTATGCAGTGCTGGGGGTAGACTCCTGTATTTCAATCATGCTAGGCAAGCACTCTACCAGTTGAGATACATCCCTAACCCTTATCTCTCTGTCTCTGTCTCTGTCTCTGCCTGTCTCTCTTTATCTCTCTCTCTTTCTCAAGGCAAATTGAAACTTTTCAGACTCATGGGGACAAGACAGTGCAGCTTGGCCCTACTCTGCCATTTTCAGGAACAGTGTTTCTGTACTTGCTCTCAAATTTGTGATAACTACTATAACTGCTGATTCCGGGATTAAAGACATATCACCACACCTAGTGCCATTTTCTTATATTTGCTGTTTCTTTGTCATATGTTTCTTTGTTGGTGGTTCAATATTTCAATCATAAGATTCTTATTTCCCCCAAGGTTTGCTGTATCTCCTCTTCAGAATGGAGGAGGGAGGTGGTCTCTTATACCCCAGTAGTCAGTTCTACCAGCAAGAGCAGGTTTTTAAATAATGGAGCATGCGTACAAAAACTACTTTCTCTTTGTCTATATCTCCATGTTCAGAAGCAGGTATTTAGACAAGGACCTTGATATTTAGCGTGCAGAGTCCTTGTTGCCGAGTTTGCCTTCCAAGCTGTCTGCAACCTCACCAAGAGAGGACAGCTTCCTGCTGCAAGGCTAGGGTTGGGAGATGGATAGCTACTGCTAATTAGAACAGAATTGATGAAATTCACTGCCATTTACCTTCTGGGCCTCTGAACACGTTGACTATAGAATTCCAAAAAGTTAGGACAGATTCCGTCTAGGTAGGGAGTCAGATTGCAGAGTGTTCTCTGTTCTGCCATCTTTCCAGCGTTCTTCTGGTTCTAAGTTTTGGTTCAGGCATAGTGCTTCTTCTGTTAGGCCTGGTTTCATCAACAGACCATGGAAGGTTTTGCTTTATAATATCCAGAGTACGCTGCAGACATTTTAAAATGAATGTACCACTGGGCGGTGGTGGCGCACGCCTTTAATCCCAGTACTTGGGAGGCAGAGGCAGGCAGATCTCTGTGAGTTCAAGGCCAGCGTGGTCTACAGAGTGAGTTCCAGGAAAGGCTCCAAAGCTACACAGAGAAACCCTGTCTCAAAAAAAAGATTATACCACTGCATGTATAATTATAGATTTGATACATATTATGATTCAAAAGAGTGTATGGCTGGACTCAACCCCAGAATATTTTTCTACCGCCAAATTACCACTGTTGGTGTCCTTTGAGGTCTCTTGTTTTAATCCTTTTCTCCCCCACCCTTTAGTTGGAATCATTTTATATACCAAGTCATAGATTTTTGTTAAAAGCTAATCCAGAGTTTTTAAAAAATGTCTCTCCCAATGGACATATACCAGATTTGGCCACACCCCGGTACAGGAAAGACTCAGCTGCTTGGCCAAGAACAATTCGATCTATGTCGTGGCCAACATGGGAGACAAGAAGCCGTGCAACACTAGTGACCCTCAGTGTCCTCCTGACGGCCGTTTCCAGTACAATACTAACGTGGTGTTCGATTCCATGGGCAAACTGGTTGCGAGATACCATAAGGTAATATTAATTAATTGATTAATTAAGGGACTATGGAATAAAAGTGAGGAGAACAATTATTATTTACAAAAATAGACTACCTTTAGAAGGTGAGTTCAGAAAGTAGTAGTTAGATGTAAACAGTTCCTACAAGGAGACCCAAGGCATTCCCAGTGCATTCAGCAACCCAGGAGTGTATCATTTGGGGTAGGTGAGTGTAGTTGGTTTTTTTTTTTTTCACTCTTTGGGGTCCTACCACCCAGCTCTCAAATAAATACAGAGACTTATTCTTACTTATGAATGTCCAGCCTTAGCTTGGCTTGTTTCTAGCCAGCTTTTCTAACTTAAATTATCCCATTTTTTTTAAAGCTATGTTTTTTTCTCTGGGCTTTTTACCTTTCTTTACATATCTTTCTTTCCTTCTTACTCTGTGGCTTGCTGTGTGGCTATGTGGCTGACCCCTGGCATCCTCCTCTTCTTTTCCTTTTCCTGCTCCTAGCTCTCTTCTCTATCGAGCCTAATTTCTTCTCTTATTTATTCTCTCTGCCTGCCAGTCCTACCTATCCTTTCTCTGCCCAGTTCTTGGCTGTTCAGCTCTTTATTAGACCAATCAGGTATCTTAGACAGGCAAAATAACACAGCTTCACAGAGTTAAACAAATGCAACACAAAAGAATGCAATGCATCTTTGCATCATTAAGCAAATATTCCACAGCATAAACAAATGTAACACATCTTAAACTAATGTTTCACAACAGGTGAGAGTCACCTGGAGCTATCTTCATTGAGCTATACTCTGTCATCTTTTGGGTTTTGACTTTAAAAACTCTCCTGAGGTAATGAGTCAAAGGTGAATTAAAAGGGCCTTATGGGACAGATTTAGCTCCGAGGAAGGAGTGAAGTTCCTTGCACATAGTGAGGTGCTTTGTCAATGGTCGTCTGTTTCACTGTTACTTTGTAAGATTGAAGACCACCTGTATAGACAAGTGCACCCATATACAACATCTATACTGTGAAGGGAGTTGCTGGCTCCGTTCTATTGGAGTGGCTCTGATTTCCTAAGGCACCACTCTTCCATAGAGACTGGTCACGGATAAAATGTGCACTGTTGCATGAACACATTTTACGTGTAGAGTAATGTCCTGAGAAGCTTCCTAGAACTTTATTGCTCTGCATTGTTTGTTTATTACAGCAAAACCTTTTCATGGGTGAAGAACAATTCAATGCACCCGTGGAGCCTGAGTTTGTGACTTTCAACACCCCGTTCGGAAAGTTTGGCATCTTCACATGCTTCGATATACTCTTCCATGATCCTGCTATCACCCTGGTGACAGAGTACCAGGTGGACACTATACTGTTCCCAACCGCCTGGATGGATGTTCTGCCTCATCTGGCAGCCATTGAATTCCACTCAGCTTGGGCTATGGGAATGGGGGTCAATTTCCTTGCAGCCAATATACATCATCCCTCAAGGAGAATGACAGGTAGGTAATTTGTGGTTTTTAAACTTTAGTTAGAAAGAGCATAAAAAAAGTTTGTACATCTTTTATTTTTCAACTCCTATTTTTTAAAGCTAATATAGTCTATCTTTTTTTTTATAGAAAGTACTTATTAAAGATTTATTTATTCATTGTATATGTAGGTATTTGCTATGTCCATGCAGCAGATGTGTGCATTACCCTTGGAGGCCATCAGATCCCCTGGAACTGGAGTTACAAACAGTTGTGTGCCACCACATGGGTTCTGGGAATTGAACCCTGGTCCTGTGGAAGGGCAGCCAGTGCCCTAACCACTGAGCAATCTCTCCAGCCTAACTTCTAATTTTGAATATTAAGTTGGTGATATGCTGTCCATTCAATTTTTATTGAAATGTAGCTGGGTATGGTGGTACACAGCTGTAATCTGGGGAGACTAAGGCTGGAAAATCCTGAGTTCACAGCTAGCATGGACTACATAGAGAGACCCCCATCTTAAGACAAACAAAAACAACAACAACAAAAACCCCAAAGGAAATAAAATTATAAACACCAAAATAAAACATACCTCCAGTCGGGCGGTGGTGGTGCCCGCCTTTAATCCCAGCACTCAGGAGGCAGAGGCAGGTGGATCTCTGTGAGTTTGAGGCTAGCCTGGGCTACAGAGCGAGTTCCAGGACAGGCTCCAAAGCTACACAGAGAAACCCTGTCTCAAAAAACCAAAAAACAAACAAACAAACAACAACAACAACAAAAAAACCAAACCAAAACAACAACAAAAATATACCTCCATTTGGCATATTTATTTAATATTATTCATCTTGAATATTTATTTAATATTATTCAACTTGAATTTATTTAATATTCTTCAACATACACCCTTTCTTCTTTTCAAAAGTCAGTTTACGTGAACTTCTTTTTAAATGTCTTTACTGTCATGTTCCACGTATGGATTTCCTTTTGTCTTTGTTCCCGGTCAGCCTATATTACAGAAATTAGTGAAATATATTGCTTAGAGGGGGTAGAATGATGAATCTTCGATAGAAGTGGCAAACACAAAATCTCTTTATTTTCCTGTTTCCAACTTTATTTGCAGGAAGTGGCATCTATGCACCGGATTATCCAAGGGCCTTTCACTACGACAGGAAAACCCAGGCGGGAAAACTCCTTCTCTCACAGCTGGATTCCCACCCACGTCACTCTGCGGTGAACTGGACTTCTTACGCCAGCAGTATAGAAGCACCCTCAACAGGAAACCAGGAATTTCAGGGCATTGCTTTCTTCGATGAGTTTACCTTTGTGGAGCTCAAAGGAATCACAGGAAATTACACCGTTTGCCAGAATGATCTCTGCTGTCATCTAAGCTACCAGATGTCTGAGAAGAGAGCCGATGAAGTTTACGCCCTTGGGGCATTTGATGGGTTGCACACCGTGGAAGGGCAGTACTATCTACAGGTAATGTCAGTGTCAGAAAAGTCTCTAGATCAAATGCACATAGCTGGGAAAAACTGGATGTCAGATAATCAATGGAAGATTGTTTTTAGTATGGTATAAATACATCTTGCTTCAGAAAAAAATACATCTCACTTCAGGAAATATTTTAGTTAGGGTTTCTATTACTGGGATGAAACACCATTATCAAAAGCAAGTTGAGAAGTGTCTTGGTCACTGCTCTATTGCTGTGAAGACACTCTATGACCAAGGCAACTCTTACAAAAGAAAGCATTTAATTGGGTCTTGCATATAGTTTCAGAGGTTTAGTCCATTATCATCATGGCTGGGAGAGTTTCAACAGGAATTCAGTCACAGTGCTGGAGAAGTAGCTGAGAGTTCTACATCCAGATCTGCAGGCAGCAGGAAGAGAGAGACACTGGGCCTGGTTTGGGTTTTTGAAACCTCAAAGCCCTCCCCCAGTGACACACTTCCTCCAAAAATGCCACATCTCCTAATCCTTTCAAATAGTGTCACTCCCTGGTAACCAAGCATTCAAATCCGTGGGCCTATGGGGGCCATTCTTATTCAAACCACCACAAGGAGGAAAAGTTCATTTTGCTTACACTTTCATGTCAGTGTTCATCATCTAAAGAGTTCCGGGTTGGAACCTGGAAAGAAGAGCTAATGAAGAGGTGGTGGCAAAGTGGCAACACTAATTTTAAAATCATTCAAATTACAGATAAAGGATAATGTAGTACTTCGGATACATATTCTGCGCGGACAAGTTGAGGCATTTTCTGTGCGCTCATCCATGCCTGTCTTTATTTATAAAGAACTTAACACCAAGTATGCACTCAGTGATTAGTATAGATGGAGTTGCTCCTAAGATTGTTTCCAGAGTGGTTTACTGTTGAGATGTAGGTATCTTCTCAGTCCTTGGCAGGAAGGATGCAGGCATCTCCCAGTCCTTAGCAGGAAGGATGCAGGCATCTCCCAGTCTTTAGCAGGAAGGATGCAGGCATCTCCCAGCCCTTAGCAGAAAGGGTTCAGGTATCTCCTAGGCCTTAGCAGGAAGGGTGCAGGTATCTCCCAGCCCTTAGCAGGAAGGGTGCAGGCATCTCCTAGTCCTTAGCAGGAAGAATGCAGGTATCTCCCAGCCCTTAGCAGGAAGGGTGCAGACATCTCCCAGGCCTTAGCAGGAAGGATGCAGGCATCTCCCAGCCCTTACAGCATGCTCAGATACAGTCTGTGCTTTGATTCCTTGGTCTGGCTTTCAGCCTATCTCACTCAAAGTATTGCAATGCTCTCCTAATAGGGCTACTTGTTGACAGTTTCTGCTCTATCTAATCTATTCCTTGTACTAGTACAAAATAAATTACAGTGCTTTTTCTGATTATATGATCTCCTTGCTGAAAATTTCTCACTAAACTAGTAATTGACAAACCAAATGCTTGAATATAGGAGACCCAGGAAGTCTTGTTATATGGTCCCTGTAGCCTCTTACACATGCTCTGGGATTTTGTATATTGAGATGCTTCTGGCATTTACTCCAAATTTCCAGCATCTATAGGCTCTCTACGTGTTTATAAAATTTTATTCCTTTGTCCATGGTGGCTCCCACCTGCTCTCGTTTCATAGCACTTTTCAGTTGTTATCTTTGCCATAAAGGATGCTCGCTACATCTGCAGGACCTCTGCCACTTCTCAACTAGGTTATTAACCTCGTTTATACGTTCCAGAACATCCTCTGTTTGGCTTTATCAAAGTCACAACATGCTACATTTATTCACACACTTGAGACTGACAGCCCTAGAATGCTAGAACTGTGCCTACTGGGTGACATTTTGCTTACTGTGTAAACACTGCAGCCACGCCTGTTCATCTCCACAAACATTTGAGTACTAAGTATGTACTAGATGCATAACAGTGCTGATGATGTAAAAGTGAGTGTCAACCATCCACTTGAGAAATACAGTGCCTAGTGGAGGAGAAAGCCATGTGAGTACATAGCTCCTCAGGGGCTGACATGTGATAGAGCGTAGTGTGTCTATTTGGCTGGAAGAGTTTCAAGTTCCTCAATGTAATCTAATTTGCAGATCCAGGGAAATTTCTAGAGTGGCTGCTTGTGAGAAGAATGGGAGTGTGGAGGTATCCTTCATAGACCTAAATATCTACGGTCGATACCTTTGGCAGCGCATTACAGGAAGCACTGAGGACTAATATAATTAAGGACATAGGTTGTTGAGCAGTAAGTCAGATGACTCTGACGAGGAAGAAACATTTTACCAGCTAAAGATGCAGAAGCAGTTTTCTAGAACAGGGCATTTCAGCTGACCTTCTTTTCATTTCCTTCCTCCCTCTCTCCCTCTCTCCCCCTTCCCTTTCTTTCTTTCTTTCTTTCTTTCTTTCTTTCTTTCTTTCTTTCTTTCCCTTCCTTTTATGAGTGTTATAAAAATGGGTTCCTATATTGTGTCCCTGACTACGCTGTAGTTCAGATTAGTCATGAACACATGGTTCTACCTCAGTCTCCAGAGAGCTAAGATTCCAGGCATATGTCACCATATCTAGCCTATCTGATGACTTCAATTTGTAAAAAAGCAGATAGCTTCAAATTTACGTGAACGAAAACATCTTCACACAGTTTTAAGGTATAATTAACAAGTGAACCCATCATGGCATACGTCATGGCTACACTGTAGAGTGACTAGATGAAGCTAATTACGTATTCATCTTGACTGACATCTCCGTTTTCATTTCTCGTCTAGATTTGTACTCTGCTAAAGTGTAAAACCACCAATTTACGCACCTGTGGTAGTTCAGTGGACACAGCTTCCACCAGGTTTGAAATGTTCTCCCTCAGTGGCACCTTTGGAACCCAGTATGTCTTCCCCGAGGTGTTGCTGAGTGAAGTCAAGCTTGCTCCTGGGGAATTTCAGGTAACAATCTTTGATGTAGCCAATTAATTTAGGAGGAGAGGAGGCATTTTGACATCAAATCTTAACCCAAATTCTTCCAAATATAAATATCCCCATTTGAAAGGGGTAACATTGTCTTGGAGGAACATGAAAGACTCTGAGCAGACTAGATTTCTTACATGAAGATTAATATAATCTGCATGTCCTTTTTACTCCTAAAAAGAAAGAAAGAAAGCTCATTGCGGGCACGCTATGGAGGAGGCTGGGCTGTTCAAGGTCTGTTGAGTAGGAAGAAGATTCAAGGATAGTTGACAAGACCCATCTCAATAGAGAAGCCCATTAGGATCTCGGGTTAGTGATGGCCTGGGGCTTTAATGCCCAGTAAGATTTCTGGAAAAAGGGAGGGAGGGAAAAGCTAAAAGAGTGAGAATTCAACAGTGGTTGTTTGCAAGAAGGAAAACCCTCCAAAGCCCAGAACTAACGGCTTGCTTCTTAACCCAGGCTGTCCTCCGAGCCACATTCTTCCCTGACTGTGCAGGTCTCACTTACAGCCCCCTCTCCTTCCGGGAGGGATTGCAGGGGTGAAGGTGCACTGTGGGAGGCCAGGAGCTGTGGGGAGCCAGGGACAGTAAGAGTTGCAGTCCAAACCCCACCGTGGCCCACTGCTTCTGTTTGCCCTGTCTTCATGAGTCTGGAAGGGCGGGATTAGAAACGACTACCTTCGATTTTTCATGCTAATTCATGGCGTGCTTCCTCAGACAAGTACATCATCAGGCATCAATTTTATGCATTAAGTAATAAGTGAACTGGTGTCAGTTCACACTTCAAATTTTCTTACACCCTGTAATGTTTTAAATATTTGAAGAACAAAATCGGGCCGTCATTTTAAGCTATTTATTTATTAAAAGTCCTGTGGGATTTTTGTAGCTTCAATAGACCTTGTCTACTTTCCCATGTTTTGATCAGGTGTCAAGTGATGGGCGTTTGTTTAGCCTGAAGCCGACATCTGGACCTGTGTTGACAATCACTCTGTTTGGGAGGTTGTACGGGAAGGACTGGACAGCGAATGCTTCCTCAGATCTCATAACACACTCTCTGATGATAATAATGCTGATTGTAACACCTATTATACATTACTTATGTTAATAGAATTTTACGTTTTCTATTTTATTTGGAATAATTTAAAATTGGTGGATGAAGAAAAGATCTGTTTGCCAACGATGGCCTCTGGTGTAAGTAAATAAAGTGCCTTTTTCTTTAGAGAGGTATGTGCACCCGAGATACATTTCAAGAAAATTAATAGAACTTTGGACATTGGTCTGTCTTGGACTCAGCTGTTGGACCAAATGAGAATCACACATGTTTTATTCAGAAGACATAAAAGTTACAGTTAAAAGGCATGTCAAAATATCAAAACATATATTTACAAGAGGTTTGAATCTATTACCACCTCATTATGATAGATACCTTACTCAGTTAAACTTAAGATTTCCAGTGAGTTCGTTCATTTGTGCTGTTAAGTATTTATCTAAACAATACATTTCCATTCTCTTATGGGCCAAATCCTGTCCCTTTTATTATTATTATTATTATTATTATTATTATTATTATTATTATTATTATTATTATTATTTCATCTTTTGAGACAGGGTTTCTCTGTGTAGCCTTGGCTGTCCTGGAACTCACTCTGTAGACAGGCTGGCCTCAAACTCACAGAGATCCACTTTTTTCTGTCTCCCAAGTGCTGGGATTAAAGGTATGTGCCACTACTGTCCTGCAATCCCTTTAATTCTTAAATTCAACTCTCAATTCCCATGACCTCAGAGTGTGACTGTTTGGGGAAATGGCATACTTAAAAGAGGTAGCATGAAGTCATTAGCATGGACTTTAATCCAATATGGCTGATGTCCTCGGAAGAGATTTAGGACGACAAGCATGGCGTGAAGTCCGTGGGAACACAGAAAAAGTTGGCCATCTAAAACAAGGAAAGGGGCCACAGGAGAAAGCGAACTGGTTGATGTGTTGAACTTCCAGGCCCCCAGAATCATGGGACAATATTTCTCTTTAAGTACTCCAGTCTTTGGCTCTTCTTTACAGCAATTCAAACAAACAAGAACAAGCCCAACAAAGTTCTCTCCTTGGCCCATTTTCAAATCTAAAGGTTTGGACAGAATGGTTTACTTAGTAAGAGTGTCCAGCAAGGCCCTCTCCCCAAGACTCCAACAGACTCCCAGAGAAGGTGGTTCATGCATTGACGGTATAGCCACCAGATCATTGAACAGCTTCTAGAACTAGGAAACCAGAAAGTCCCATTTTTGAAAATACGTTTAATATAACACTAAATGTTCTCTTTTGTAACAGCAAAATATTTAGATATTATACCACTTAGTAAGCAAAGGGCAACTTTTAAATTAAAAAAAAAATCTCTGAGTGGAGGATGACCCATACAGCACTATTGTATTATTGGTATTTTCTAGTACAAAGTGTGCTTCTGAATAAGAGAGCAGGAACTCATAGCAGTGATTCAGTATGGTGTTGCTCTCTCTCTCTCTCTCTCTCTCTCTCTCTCTCTCTCTCTCTCTCTCTCTGTGTGTGTGTGTGTGTGTGTGTGTGAGAGAGAGAGAGAGAGAGAGAGAGAGAGGGAGGGAGGGAGGGAGGGAGGGAGGGAGGGAGGGAGAGAGGGAGGGAGAGAAAGAGGGAGGGAGAGAGAGAGATTGAGAGAATGTGTACAATATGCAAGAGAATATATGTGTGTGCCTGCTCTTGTGTTTGAGTATGGGTATATGTGTGTAGAGGTCATAGGACAACCTTGCGTTGTCATTCTTACCTTTCACCTTGTTTGAGACAGTGTTAACGCTGGTAATTCATTGTTGGTATGCAAGGCTGGCTAGCCACCAAGCCTCTAGAGACTCTCCCCTCTCCACCCCCATCTAGCCAGAGGAGAACTGGTATTACCGCACACATGATACAGTGTCTGGATTTTATGTGAGTTCTGGAATTCTGAATATAGGTCATCAGGCTTGCATAGCAGGTGCTTTATCCTCTGAGCCATCTCCCCTGCTGAAAGATACTGATTTCTTGCTCAATGGTGACTAATGCCATGTCACAACTGCATCTTTACCTTTATAAAAGAGACAAGTTACATTCCTCATCATTAGTTTTGTAGCTAGGGTATGAGAGAAGGCAGACTAAGGGCTAAGGAGAAATTATGTGATAATATTGACATACTCCTATGTCCTGGAATAAAGATCAAAGTGAGTTGAGCATGTCTGTTGACGTGTCACAGAGAATAAAATATTGAGATACTGAGAAAAAAATCTGTACATGAAGAACAGAAAGGTCTCAGGTCTGAAGATAAGTTTACAACAATAAATGAACAATCAATGATCAAAAGAGTGAACAGAGTGAAGCCTGCACATGTGTGTATGCATGTGTGTGTGTGTGTATGTGTGTGTGTTTATGTGTGTGTTTGTATGTGTGTGTGTGTGTGTATGTGTGTGTGTGTGTGTGTGTGTGTGTGTGTGTGTGTGTGTGTGTGTGTCCAGTGCACATATGCATGCTTAAGTGCAGGTCAGAGATCATTAAGTGTCATCTTCATTCTCCACCTTGTTTTTTTGAGACAAGCTATCCTTTAGCAAGCAGCTTGCTGAATCTGTTAGCCCGGCTGGATAGCAAGCCTTGGGGTTTTGCCTGTCTGCCTCTTCAGCGATGGGATTATAGGCATGCACCACCATGCCTGACTTTTCATGTGAGTATAGTGTATCTGAGCTCAGGTCCTCATACTTAAGCAGCAAGCTGTTCACTGACAGAGCCATCGCCCCAACTGTAAGAGTGCATTCTTTCCATTTTTGTTTGGAAGCTGCTCTTTCTGGTGAAAGGACCACAGAGATAGCAAACATTCTTATCATCTAGAGCAGCTATTTCGACGTCAATGTGTTCTGCACACTTTGACACCCTGCCAAAGCAAAGAGGGTCCACCTGTCACTACGGTGGTAATTTATGTGATAAATAGTTAATGTTTTGGCAAGTGCATTGTAGACATGTTAATTGGATAAACTTTAAACTGAGTTGTGGAAATATTAGCATCACCAATTGTGGTGTTAATTTAATGAAATTTGTGGTAAACCAGCTGACTTCATTCTATATATAGTAAAGTTTTATCTTGTTTTACCAAAACAATTAAATGAGGGTTTATTTGCTGTTACAATGTGAGTGAAAATAAATCAAAGAGCCTGCTGTTATATGTACTTAGTGCTAGGAAAGTAGATATTGTAAAGATTAATTATAAAAACATTATAGTAAGAAAATAAAATCTGATAGCCTGGAATTAGCTTCCCAAGCATACATGTAACTTAGCAGAAAGATGTGAAAATTGCCTTCAGAGATTGCAACTAATATATACAATACTTTTAGTGGTGAGGATAATTTTAAGTACTATTTAGAAATGCTTGAAAACTATAATTACCATTTTTATCTCATCTGCCATTAACTTCTCCTTATTAAGACTTTCCTACTCAAACAAACACAGAAACCCCTACCTGGACAAAGGGAAGAGAGTGAGAGATCTTGGAACACTCAGTACTAAAAGGGGATATCGCCATCAAATCCCTCCTCTTAGGCCTCAAGGAACTCTGAAGAAGAGGAGACAAAGAGATTGTAAGAGCCAGAGTATGGTGATATTTTATTTGTGCTGAAATGTGATTTTATTTGTATGTTAATAAATAAAGTTGCCTGGGGGTCAGAGCTAATAGCAAGCCATAGCAGAAGCTGGGTGGCGGCTGCGGCAGTGGCGCACTCCTTTAATCCCAGCACTTGGGAGGCAGAGTTAGGCAGATCTCTGTGTGTTCAAGGATACAGCCAGCATGGAGACACATGCCTTTAATCTCAATACCAACCATAGAAGACCTGGAGGTCTGTATAGACAGGCAGTGACGAGGAGGTCATGTGGTTGGGTTTACAACCAATGAGAAGGCAGAACAGAAAGTCAATAAAAGGACAGACACACAGGAAGTAGGCCTCTTTCTGAGGGGAAGGACGGCAGCGGCAGGAAGGGTAAGAAGGCGGTTTTAAGTCTCAGCTCTTAGCTACTGCTCTGACCTCTTGGGCTTTTAACTCTGCAATTGGCTCTGTGTTTCTTATTTAATAAGACTGTTACATCTACACCAGAGGGCATGGCAGACAACAACAAAAAACAAGGCCTTCGAAACACAGCAGGACCAACATACGTGAGCTCACAGAAACCGCGGCAGCATGCAAAGGGCCCGCATAGGTCTGTACCAGATGGGATCACAGTGCTGAGGGGAAGTGAACACAATTCCCCTTCCCTAACCCAGAAGCTATCTCCAATTGACAACTACTTGCAAAGGAAAAATTAGTTTTCTCCAAGGGAGTCCAAACCACACTTAAGGGCAGGCCCCAAGCCCAGCAGTAGATGGCCAACAAAATGTGAACTCGGAGGTATTTTTGGAGGGGTTTTGTCTCATAATGCTTTGTCCGGACATTTTTTTTTTTTTAAACCTTACAGGTTTTTTTTTCTTATGTATATTATGGTTTCTGACTTCTGTTTGTGCTTGTGTGGGAGGGTGGAGGGATTCTCCTACTCACCTCCCAATAGATGGCTGTGGAGTCAAGTTCTTGTGAATGCAGTAATATTTGTTTCTTTATTCAGGTGTTTGGAAGATTTGAGAGAGAAAGCTATAGAAAAGGTTGAATTTTTTTCTTTGATATTTTTCTTCCAAATTCTAGATGGTGGCTAGGAGCTGGAAATTGGAAATCAGACAAATCCAGAACAAAATTCCTTTACTGATTCGTTGTAATAATTTATCAGATTCTTGGTTCTTTGCTTTGTAAATAAATGGTGAGATTATTTAAAGTTTTGGGAATACACCTAGGACTTCGTGTGCTTGGCTCAGGAATGAGTAGAGGGTCAACAAAAGTACTTCATGGTTCTCTGTGTCTCCGGTTTCCCACAATTCCTCCTCCTCTCCTTGCTTGTCCCCTCCCGCTTCCTGCTCCTTCTCTGCATCATTAATGGCTGCAGCCGCCCAGGCTGTTGCTGCCACAGGCAGTCTGCCCATGCTCAGCCTTCAGGAGTTTCTAAGACGCAAGGAAGAGATGTGGATGACACACTGTGGGAAACTCACCCTCCTTGGTAGTTTTCCATCCACAGAGGGAAAAAAAATGCAAAATGGCTAGCTCTGTTCCTACCGAGTCACTTCATTTTGGGCTTTCGAAGTCAAGAAACCCAACTTAAAACCCCAGGCTTCCGAAATCTGTGGAAGGCTGCCCTCTGCAGGTCCGTATGAACCGAATAACTGTATTAGAGTCTGCTAGGGTAAATCCACCTTCCAGCCGAATATGGGTGTTCATGCCTGCAATTCCAGAATCCAGGAAGTGGAGGGAGGAAGAAGGCTTCAGGGTTATCCTTGGCTAATTAATTCAAGGCCAGCCTGGGCTATATGAGACACTGTCTCAAGCAGACACACAAATAAACAACAAAACGACAAGAAAAAGAGATTAATGGCCAAGGTGCAGCTTCTGGTTTTTTTTTTTTGTTTTGTTTTGTTTGTTTGTTTGTTTTTGTTTTGTTTTGAGACAGTCTTACTATGCAGCCCAGGCCAGCTTTGAACTCAACATCCTCCTGCCTCCAGCTTCTCAAGTGCTGAGGTAACAGGTGTACACTACCACACACAGACTCAAGGTGTAATTTCTTTGGGATGGTGCAGAAAGAGGTAACACATCGTCTAAAATAAACAGGCAAGCAGAGTGCCATGTTAAGACATTTCTTCTTCTTGAGACAGGGTTTCTCTGTGTAATAGCTCTGGCTGTCTTGGAACTCGCTTTGTCAACCAAGCTGGCCTTGAACTTACAGACACCCACCTGCCTCTGCCTCCTGAGTGCTCAGATTAAAGGTACATGCCACCACTGCCTGGCTGTTCTTTTTTTTTTTTTAAAGTTATTTAGTTTCATGTATTTGTTTTGCCTGCATGTGTGTATGTGTACTGCATGCACACCTGGTGTCTATGGAGGCCAGAAGCTCCTGGAATTGGAATTACAGATGATTGTGAGCTGCCAGGAAGATGCTGGGAACCAAATGCTGGTCTTCTGCAAGAGCAGTACATGCTCTTAATTGCTGGACCATCTCTCTGAGATGCTACTCTATTTATGATGGCCAAAGAATTGACAGACAATACTCTAAAGCCCCACCCTGGAATGTTCATGGAAAGTCTCTGACTCAGTAGCATCATGATGACTTTAGTCAGCTAATCTATTTCCTGAAAGGAGTTTTAGGAGATTTATAATATCTGCCAATATTTGGTACATCTCTGGGGCTCTGAATGGAATACACACACGCATACACACACATTATCTTCACGTGTTTCAGCCTCCATGTTGTTATTAATATTCCATAGATATTACTAAGTTATTAACAAATTCCAGGAGCTGTGTTAGGCTCTGTACATACAAAGATTACACACATGCTAAGATATTTAGACATAAATGTGCTAGACATGCAGTTAGATATAATTGCTTATAATGTAATATTTTGGCTCCAGTTGAGGAAGCCACATAAAATATCTAAAAAGTGAATGGGCTCGAGGGCTCCACGTATTTTTTCAAGGTTAGGTCCAAATGCAAAGAGCATGGCTGTCAGGTTCTATACCTAAATATTCTAGTAATCAAAATGGTTAGTTATGTTAAACTGCATGATAGCTCAATTTTTAAGGAAGTATACAGTTTATTGATTGGTCAAGAAGCAGATAGACTGCATCACTGCCTTAAGTAGCAGGTCTGTTTCTTTTAGTCTATAACCCAAGTCGAAAAGCCCATTTCTTTCTAGTCCCTCCACTGGGGACTGAGCTATTTCCACCAAACTCACCAGGGATACCTACCTGGACGGCTCTAGTCATTTCTACAAGTGGGAGAAATAAAATGACAACACAAATGTGCAATTTAGAGCTAGTTTGCCTTTGATTCCTGGACTTCTACTTGATGATGAAGTCAATTCCTAAGTTGCTGTGAGCGCCAGTCTCATAAAATGTGAATAATGCCTCCAGAACCTCAGGACTGGCATAAAAATAAAGGTGACTCTACAATAGATAAGTTTTGGCACACACTAGGCAAACCCATAAACAATTTTACTGCTATGCTAACTGAATACTATTTCTGGAAAGCAATAGTTTCATGATATAAAGCTACTTGAAAACCTAATAAAATGTGTCTACCACTTGCTAAGCTAATTAAAAATTAAAGTAAAGAGAGTTTTGTCTTTTTATGGGATTTTTCCCCCACAAGGCCACAATGGCCTTCTTGACAGTAGGTTTAGAAATAACCACATGTGCATATCCTGTTTGAGGAGGCATTCAGCTGTGGACAGTGCAGGTTCCACTCTGCAATATCACAGGGTTGAAATCACATCCTTTAACCAAAACCTTTCTCCCACCAGCCCAAAACTGTACTCACTGGGACACTTCTTCATACATTGAACACCTGATGGTTTCTTTATGTTCTTTAATGGCAAATACCTATGAGCATGGTTATCTTCATTTATCTGTTGAAAGTGTAGTGCCTTTTTAAAAAAATTGTTGAAAGCATAGAGCCTGTAGAGTTCTCCTTGGGGGAAAAGAAGAGCTCTTAAATGGAGAAAAGTGTCTTTCTCTAATCCATAGAGAAAGACAGGTGGAGAGATCCAGATCAAGCCTTTACCAGTGGCCCTGGGCAAAGCTGGGAGATGAGTAACAAAGAGGAGGAGTCTCTGACACGGGGAATTCTGAAGAAGCCTGAGACATGTCGGCACAGTTTCCAAGAAATAACTAATCATGCTGCCCATGACAAGCTTGCAAAGAGGTTTGGATGCAGTTTCTGTGGAGATGAAATTGTTTGCTTTTTGTGCCAGCAGAACAGCTAAGCCCATTTGTAAATGTCAAGTGCAATTGTGGAGATTGGCATCTATTTCCTTATTTTTGCTTCAATCACTTGGTGTTTTGTTTCATTGCAAGTGACATTTCCTCCCTACTTATTTATGACATTCTTAGCAGGCTGGAGGAAAGGCTATTACAGCAAAAAATAGCTTTGAGTTCCAGTCTTCTTCCTTTGATTGGTGGTAGACTATATCACAGTATTTATTCTATCCTCTACTCCAACAGGGAAACACTATTTTTTTTATAAATAAAGTTTTATTGGTGCTCTGCTATATCTATTCATTTCCTATTGGCTATGACTTGCCTTGTGTTACAATGACAAAGTTAAGTAGTTGCCATAGTCCTTGGGTCAAAATTGTTTAGATTTTGACTTCATAGAAACAATTTGCCAACTCATAATGCTTATGTTAAGAACTCTATGAATGCAAACACACACACACATGCATACACACACACACACACACACACACACACACACACACACACACACTGCAGTGTTTATGTGTTGTCCAAGTTGTCATTATCATAAGAATTTGATTTTGCTTGCAGTGATGACCAGGGAGGGCACTTCCTTCCCTCGTACTGAAAACAGCCGATATCTGTACTAGGTTCACTCTGGTCTGTACATTTGCTTTCACCACCTTTTTAAAATAGTTTATAGCATTTGCACATTCTTGTGTGGAATTAGCATTTTCACATATAGTGCATCAGACTCTAATGTCTAATCTCAGGTTCTTGGTTACTTTTGCAGTGTCAGGTATGGGTCCCATGCTTTGGAGAGGGCCTAAAATGCAATTAAAGAGTGGTTGGTTACTCCCATAACTTTTGTGTCACTATTACACCAGGATATCCTGCAGGCAGGTTGCTGCTGTAGATCCTAGGGTTTGTAGCTGGGTTATATTGATTATCACCTTTCTCCTCTGATACTGAGGATCTTCTAGCACCATGAACACTACTAGTTAGTAGGGTTGAGCATCATCTCAACGTATCCCTGTTTGATGACATAACTAAGTGCTGTCGTTTGTTTTATAACTCTTGACCATCCTGACTGTGGTAAGATGGAATCTCGAGGCAGTTCTAATTTGCATTTCCCTGAAGAGCCTCTCACTTTTGACTTGCTTTTGTTCTTTCTATACCCTGGACTTCTCATCCTGTCAAAGTATTGCTTTCTCACCTTCCTTTCCCCGCCATGAGTCCAAACATTTTTATTCACCCTGACTACTTTTTTCCCTCCTCTCCAATCCCATTGGACACAGGTTGGGAGAAGCTGAAACCTTCAGCCATGGCCCTTATGTAGCCACAGCATTTCACTTTGGTGACAGCCAAACATGTCTCCTGACATTTCTAAGTGCTCTCCATATTCCTCTGACAAATCAGGCACCTCAGTCTAACCTTATGCAATAGAGATCCTCATTCTTACTCTCCTTAAAGATCTTTTATAGAAGAAAATCTGAATGAAATGAAATAAAGCTACTGAGGATAGCCATCCTCACTTAACTGTCTCTCCCATTCAGTCAGTTTTTACTAAAGTTTTCTACTATTTAAGATGGTGTATGGGACCATAATAACCTTTCTTTTCTTCTCTTTTTTAAAATAACTGTTCCCCCGCTTGTTTGGGAGTCAGAGAACTTATGGAGCCTTAGGCTGACCTCAAATTCTCTATGTAGCCAAGAATGAACTTGAATTTCTGATCTTCCTGCCTCTGTCTCCCAAGTGATGGATTACAGACATGAACAACCATGGAGACTTTTATGAGGTTCTAGAGCTCAGAGCTTCCTGCATGCCAGGCAGGTACTCTACCCCTGAATTACATCTGCAAACACCACAGTGCCTATCTAATTATCTGCTATAAACATTCTTAAAAGTTGTCCTCTGAAATTAGAGAATTGTCTTTAACAATGTAAGTTTGGACATTGGACAAACAGTAGCTTGATTCTTGATTAGGTTCATAATTGGATGGTTGTACAACACTGGAAAAGCCATTTAAGTTCCCCAGTACTTCTTATAATTTGTAGAGTAGGAACAATGACAAAGAAATACATTCAAAACTTCCTACTCATACTGAACAATTAAAATCCATTATAAGTAGCAATAGTGTCTTCAAATTTTGTTCTTATTCCAACATCCTTTTCCTCCACAGATGTATTCTAAATACATTTAAATTATGTTCTTTAATAAATATAATTAATCCAGTAGTTATTGCCATGATACTTATTAATAAATTATTACTACAAAAACCAGTAACTCTTGGGCTTTTATCTTTACATTGGCTCTGTGTTTCTTATTTAATAAGACGGTTGGTTACATCTACAAAAATAACAGTGTCTTGGCTATTTTTCTATTGCTGTGACCAAACACTGTAACCAAGGCAACTTGTAAAAGAAAGTACTTAATTTGGGGCTCACAGTTCCAGAAGATTGGACTCCATGACTGTCGTGGCAGGGAAGCATGGCAGCAGGTAGGTGGGCATCATTCTGGAGAAGTAGCTGAGAGCTTGCATTCTTATTGGGAAATAGGAGGCAGAGAGAGAGTTAACTGGACATGACACAGGCCTTTGTAACCTCAAAACCCCTCCCAGTGACGCACCTCCTCCAACAAGGCCACAACTCCTAATCCTTTCCAAAAAGTTCCATCAAGTGGGAACCAAGTATTCAAATATATGGATCTATGGGAACCATTTTCATTCAAGTCACCATAAGCAGCAACTTACACCCACATATCTGTGGAGGCTGCTAGGGAGGCTCTGCTGTATACTGTATTGCTTCATGTCTCCATCCCCTTTGGACAGTGGATTAGCTGGGGTGATGGCACAGAAGACATTCAGAAACACATGAGCATCCTGATGGGCTATGTTTCAAATGGAAAATCTTTATATCTGTCTACATTCATTTGGTCAGAACAAGTAAAACAGCAAAGCTCAAAATCAAAGAGTGGGGTGGGGAATGGAGAGATGGCTCAGTGGTTCAGAGCACTTGAGTCAGAAGTTAAGAGATCTGTGCTCTTCCAGAAAACCTGCATTTGGTTCCTAGCACCCACATAGTGGCTCACAACTATTTGTAACTCCAGTCTCAGGGGATCCAATGCCCTCTTCTGGCTTCCTCAGGCCCTGCAAGCGTGTGGTGCACAAACATACATGCACACAACCTCCCATATATAATAAAATATATAATAAAATACAATTAAACGATAGGGATGTACCTTTTACTCACAATGAAGTTGAGACAGTTAAGAGCCTAAAGAGCTAGGAGTAAAAATCAGTCTGTCCCAGCATCCCATTGTAAGGTTACAGTCTCAAAGGGATTAGAAGCCTCGCTCCAGCTGTTCATTTAGCTACAGTCAAGGAGCTCTCTGCGTGAGAAAAAGATCAATTTAGAAATTTTATATGTAGGAATGGAAATAAGGCGATAGGCAAATATTTGTGACAATATAACCTCAAGGACAAAATTATTGTCTAGATATGCCTTATAACATTACTTAAAAAAGAGTGAGAATAAAATAGCAAATATCAGAGATGATTAAACAAGGTAGGGATGTTTTTCTAGTGGAAGTCTTTGCCCCTTGCTTTTTGCTTTTTACCTTCATCTGTACTAGATCAGAATATAAAACATTTCCTTTTTAGCTTTAAAGTCATTCAAAGTATTATTATTATTATTATTACTATTATTATTAATCTGTAATTAATACATCAGAATTGTACTTTTGCGGTAAAGTATTTTCTAACTGTAAAGTATTTTAGGTTTCAGTACATTCAAACTAAAAAAAAAAAAATCCACCTGGTGGGTATCTAACATCTGCTTCTGTAATGAATAAGTTTTTAAGTACTAGCTGTTTCCTTTGTGTGTGTGTGTGTGTCTAATAGAGGAGTCCTTTGCTTTCAGATCAATCAACAATTACGGCAGGTAAAATGGATATGTGATTTCATTTATATTCTGTTAATGCTGATGGCTGTGATTATGGGTGGCCCATCCCTGGGTTTATTTTTAAAGTCATGGTAATATTTACCCTGGCTATTTGGCTTGCTCACAGCAAGCTTCCGGGTGGCGGCTTAGCATTCAAGCACCTTCCTGCTTTATTGATAGCTCACAGGTAGCTCGTTTCAGAAAGATTTATTATCAGCTTATCAGTTTCATATTTTAATATTCGTGCCATTCTGTGTGTGTGTCCTGGCTATCCATCGTCATAAACCAGTAGCGGGCTCTCTGCAGTAGCAGATGGACAAGAGGCCGATGAAAGCAGCCTGCCCCCAAAGGCAGGATTTCTGCTGTTGGCTCCAGAATGGGTTCTGTTCCTTTTTTCCAGAGAAGATAGATCTGTGGACACTCAACATCTGGAGCGGACCCTAGAGACCCACCCTCTTGAGGTGCAGAGCCGTCTTTTATTTGGAGGGAAAGCCAAAGGTAATGAGATCCATCAATTGCTTGATGCTTACTCAGAAACTAAAATTTAGAATTATCTAGTGCAATGATAAACAACGTTTCTATAATTTAGTTGCATAGCAGCTGCTTTAGTAAAAGAAATATGCTTTAAAATTATTTTTTGACAATATGCTTCACACACGACTTTTCATCTACAGAAAGCTAGGAAACCTGAGAATTGAAACCCATGGTTGTGCAGCTCCTGGAAATCAATACACTCCATGTTACAGGTGTTGCTAGCTTGACTTGATTAGGATAATGTCACAGATTATTTTAGAAATTTTGAAATTAAAGTGTATCTTATTGTCACCCTATACTAAAGTATGATACTAAATCATTAAAGTATGAATTGAAGTATTTATAATATTAATATTATTTTGTGTGAAAATGTTGGCATATTCCAAATTACTTCCAGTGTTCATGCATGCATATGTAAGTGTGTGTGTGTGTGTGTGTGTGTGTGTGTGTGTGTGTGTGTGTGTGTGCATACATGCTCTTTATTAGGTCAACTAACTTGAGAATCTTTTCCCCACTAAAGTATCAGGTAAACTCCATTCATGTGCTTCATGCCTGCTAGAGTAGCAGAAACCTGTTCACCACAACCTATGGGGGATCATTTTAATTTTTTTTTGTTTGTCTGTGTTGATGTGTCAAAAAAAAAAAACTAGTGAATTTTGCCATCCATCCTACTCTGCATTAGGGGAATGGTTGGCTTCTGGTCATGTTCCTTCTCAAGCATGATGATTTCAGCATTGGGAAAGGCTCTGTCTCCAGCCCCATGCCTCTTTCCTCCTTGAAAAACAAGAATTTGTCAAAAATACTTTCAGCATTTGAATAAAGGATACAGGATGAGACACAGAGCTGTAAAATATTTTAAAATAGAATTATTATTAAATTTATATCTAATTTCATTTCCAAATTTGCATGGTAGAAAACAAGACCTGAGTTTAAATCGGGAACTTAGCAAAAGTGTGATTTAAATATAAAGGTAAAGGGATAAGCACTTCACAAAAAGAAGTGTAGATGTAAGAGAAACAAATGACTTAAGTTTGTTAATAATTATTCACCAAGCCATAGATAAAGCATTTAATATTACTAGATACGTTTCACTGGGTATGATAGTAAGACATTCATAGAAGGAGTCACGGAATAGACAAAGAAGAAAGAGTAACTGATTGCCTAGGGAAATCGATTGCTAAATTTGGTGTGATTGCTTCTGTTTTTGTTATGTATTTATTTGTTCAGTTTCAATTTCACCATCCCTGGGAAAACAGTATGGAATACTCAATAATTATTTTCATGCTTATGTAATTGCATATCAAATGCATTTTTATATGTTACATATGTTAAATATGAATAATCTATATTTATTATATTATTAAATATTAAACATTAAATATAAACATAAAATACTATAAATGAACTTGGCATATGGGGTTTTAAAATACCCTAATACCTAACACTGAGAAAAATCATGTTGCAAGGCTTTTTGTTTACCTTAAAAGATAATATTCCATCTTCCTATGCTTTTAGATAAAAGAACCAGTCCATTATGTTTAACACTTAATTGAATATACATCATATATCTAATGATATGTACCTGAAATGAAGTCAGACTATTTCAGTTATTTTCACTGTTATAAAAACTATTACACTGAACATTTACTGAGTCTACAATTTGAACATTTTAAACTTTAACAGAATGCTAATTAAAACTGGGTGTTTGGGTGCATTCCTGCAGCCCAAGTTCTTAGGAGGTCAAAGCAGGAGAATGGCAAACTCAAGACCAGACTGGACATAGTGAAATCTGTCACAAACAGCATCTCATACGCCAACGTGGTAAAATTTAATTGCGGGTTCTTGAATCTAGTGACGTGTGAAGGGCCCCCTCTTTGTGGTACCCCACTTTTATTTTCTTCACTCCCACTTACCCCTCTTCCTCTCTGGGAGGTATCAAGGTAGTTCAAAAAGTGAGTGCCAGGTAAATATTAAGATTTCCTTGAATTAATTGACTTACTCATCCTTTCATTCATTAAGAAAGAGTATCATGTAGCCCAGGTTGGCTTCAAATTCCCTACGTAGGCTAACCTCCAACCTTTGGCCTTTACTTCCTGAGCCCTTCAATCACAAGCATCCCTAGACTAACAGAAGTAGCTAAATTTTAATTTTTTTCGGTGCTTAGAATTGAAATTAGAAGTTGTCAAATGCTAGGCAAGTGCTCTAACACTGACGTACAGCAATAGCTTCAAAGTTAATATTTTCATTTGAAAATTCTTATGCTATGCAAACATAATTCTTTCTAAATTAAAAAAAAAGTGTAGTCTGTGTGTGCACGTGGCATGGTGCTAGTGTGGAAGTCAGAGGTCAGAGGTCAGTTCTGTGGAGTCTGTTCTCTCCTTCCACCTTCGAGTGGGTCTAGAGGTTGAACTCAGGTCAGCGTGGTAAGAGCTTTACTCACTGAGCCTTCTCTTCAGTCTTGTGATTCTTTTTATTATTATTGTTGTTGTTGTTGTCGAGACTGGGTCTTACTATGTAGCCTTGGCTGGCCTGGAGCTTGAGATACAGACCAGGCTGGCCTTGAACTCTTAGAGACTTACCTGCCTCTGCTTCCCGATTAAAGGCATGCAACCACCACACACAGTAATTCTTGTTTATTTAAAATCAAACCTATTTGAGAAAATATTACTCTTTGCTGTTTCTTCATGACTTCAGATGTAAATGCTTTTGGAAAATTTGTTTTCTATAGAAATTTTTTTTATATTGAGTTTTCCTACACTCTTTTAGGAGGTGATTGTTTTTCCCCCCCATCCCTAGAGACGCTATTATGGCTGAATATGGGTCTGCTGAATTGTCATTTCATTTTCTGAGAGTTTAAAATTATTCCCTGCCCATTGGCTTCCCAAACGATAGAAGAGTAGATGTGTTAGCCACAGCTTGATATTCTCATTCTCGTTTCCCCCATCCTCCACTTTTCTTCCCTGTCTGCCTTCTCCTGCACCCTCCCTCCCAGGGCCTTACAGATGCTAGGCATGGATGGCTCTGTCACTCAAGGGAGGCCTAAGCTCTCGTGCTAGGAAAGGAGGACACAGGAGGCTGGGTGGTTGAAAGGAGTGCACGTAGGAGGGAGACAAAGACATTTCATTTCCAGGCACACAGGCTGCCAGGTAGGCTGGGGAAGGTGCAGACAAAGGCTAGGACCTCTGACCTCAAGACTTGTGGGGTATACAGCAGAGAAGACTGCTCAGACATGAGTTTAAGCCAAGAGAAAGTCTTTATTAGTGGGCCAGCAGCTACACTGGATGTTCACTGGATCCCAGTGTAGTCTGGAGCCTTTCTTTGAGCCTTTTTTAAAGGACAAAAACCATGTTCAGGGTTAACACACTTCAGTTAACAGGAACAGTTAGCCAGAAGCAGAACTATAGAAGCCAAGAAGCAAGGTCAGTACATTTAGAGACTTTCCCAGACTTTGATGCATTAGGTCTTTGTTTTCATTTTGGCAGGTGGTACGGCCTACATGCTGAGTTTTGCAGTCTGAATGATACTTTCATCATGGAGTCTGGAGGCCTGTTAAGGTCTGGGGACCTGTTACAAGGCCATGTGCAGATAAAGCCTACACATTTGTGGCATTCTATAAGAGATAGTTCCATAGCAGATATATGACCGTTTTCTTTCAGGTTCCCTAGATATCTGGTGTCAGTCATTTTTTGCTGACTCATAGCCACCCCACATCACACCCAGCGGCTTGTTCATCATGGCTTGCTCAGTCTGCTTTCTTATAGATCCCAGGACCACCAGCCCAGGGATAGCCCCACCCGCGATGGGCTGAGCCCTTCCCCATCAATCACTAATTAAGAAAATGCTTTACTGGCTTGTCTACAGCCTGATCTTCTGGAGACATTTTCTTGACTGAGGTTCCCTCCTCTCAGATGAGGGAACTTTAACTTGTATCACGTTGACATAAAACCGTCCAGCACACGTCTTTAAGGAAGAAATCGAGAGAGACACAGAGAAGGAGAGTTCAGGAGAGTCCAGCTGTTGTGTTTCTCCTGCAATGTGGTGGGTCCAAGTCACGGCTGGCAGCACTCTCCTGCAAGGTGGCATCTTACAACATCTCAAAGTTGCACAGTTAAGGAACAGGTATCTGTGAACAAATATTTTGCATGATTTGGGAATATTTGATTTTTTTTTTTTTTTTTTTTTTGGTTTTTCGAGACAGGGTTTCTCTGTGTAGCTTTGCGCCTTTTCCTGGAACTCACTTGGTAGCCCAGGCTGGCCTCGAACTCACAGAGATCTGCCTGCCTCTGCCTCCCGAGTGCTGGAATTAAAGGCGTGCACCACCAACGCCCGGCTGGGAATATTTGATATTTTAATGTAATATATATTTATATAATATAATATAATGTAATGTAACGTAACATAACGTAACGTAACATAACATAATATAATATATATCTGAATATAATACATCAGATGTGTATGACTTCCTCATCTGTCCTTTTTGTCTCTGTTGAATATCGCAGATTTGTTGTCCTCAACAAGCTCATCAGACTCAATTGACTGTCAGTAGTTCTCAGTTCTAATGGGCACACTACTAGCTGCATTTGATCTTTGACCCCCCCCCCCCCCCCTCCCCCCATGACTTTGACTCAATGATTGTTTCTTTCTGGGGAAGCTTGGGGCCCATTTAATTTCGTCTTATGATAGATTCTTCTTCTTATTTAATTTCCTATTTTTCTTTCTTTCTTTTTTTTTTTTGGTTTGGTTTTTCGAGACAGGGTTTCTCTGTGTAGCTTTGTGCCTTTCCTGGAACTCACTTGGTAGCCCAGGCTGGCCTTGAACTCACAGAGATCCCCCTGGCTCTGCCTCCCGAGTGCTGGGATTAAAGGCATGCACCACCACCACCACCACCACCCGGCTTTAATTTCCTATTTTTCATGGATGTGTGAGACATGTTTGAGACATGCTTATAGAGGCCTAAGATTGATGTTCGAAATCATCCTCAATAGCTCTTCCATCTTGTTCAATGAGGCAGAATCTCTCAGTCAAACACAGAGCTCAATGATATGACAAGTCTTGCTAGGCAGCCTATTTTGGGGGGTCTCCTGTCTATACCTTTCTCACTGGTATTTATGTTCATACCAGAGATCTCAACTTCAGGCTGTGCTTTAAGGACGGAGCTATCTCCCAGGTGCAGTTTATAATGAATTTTTCCACCTGATAACAAAAACAGCAACATTCTCCTCTGCTCCATATCATTTATTAAACATACATAAGCCTTCCTAACCTTCACCTTTTATGAAGGACAGTGAACAGGGAACCAGTTCATTCTTTCTTAGCTTAGATGCTAATGATCGTGTCAGGACTCCAGAATAAACCAGAAGCAAGTTCAATTTGAGAAATATACAGCTTTGGAGAAAGCTTTCCTTTTAGCCTTTGATGTCTCAAGGACAAGCAGGGTTGTTTTTCCCAAAACGATGACACCTGGATTTTGAAAGTTTTATTTATACTCTGATTAGTGAAAAAAAAATCTCACAAATCTATCACTGCTTCCTTAGTTTTCACCCAGAAAGCTGTAAAACTTCCCTAAATTTCACAGAACCTCTGCCTTGACCAGTGATGAAAAAGTCACCTAGTTTGTATAAATCACAGAAGTCCGTCTGTAACCCTCTCTCCGAGGACAGGACAGAAGTGATAGCCCAGCCACATGAAGATAGGACTCAGAATTGGAAGAATGAGAGGCTGGATGACTCTATCAGAGGGCTGCCGATCAGTAGGATGCGGCACGCACGTGCAAGCAGATGGGACCAATTCCTGGGAAACATTTCACTGAAATTTATGGTCTTAATACAAGACAGGGGTAGGCATGGGACATCACGGTACAACTTCCCTCAACCTCTAATCCCTGAGTGGATCCCAAGTCTGCTTGGGTCATAGGATTTGCACTGAGTCCATATTTTGTATTATTACTATTTTATATTACATTAATATTCTGGGAAAATACACATTAAAATATGTGTTCTTCCATAATAATGTTGTTTTCTTGTTTGGGAATCACTCTTGTAAGAACACCAGAAAAAAATAGCATGGAGACCATTTTGGAAATTGTCATTAGCATAGTCTGGCAGATAATGGCTCAGACTAAAATGGCTACCAGAAAGTGGTCTGGGTCTAGACACATTTTCCATGGTGAGCCAAGATAAATTTTTTTTGTCAGGTAGGTATGTTTAGCCTGAGAAAAAAGAATTACATCAAGATTTTGGAATCCAGGAATATTATTATTATTATTATTATTATTATTATTATTATTATTATTATCATTATTATTATTATTAATTGTGTGTATGATGGCAAGTATGTACAATTAAGAAGATATGTTTGGGAATCTTTCTCTCCTTTTACCACATGTAATCAAACTCCAATCACCAGGCTGGCATGGCAAGCACTTTCACCCATTTATCCTGGATCAAGTACTCTCAAAGTGGACCTCATGTTTCCAAGACGTACAGGGCAGAGAATGAGTAAGATTCAGGCACATGATGTAAAAGAGATAGAGAGCTTGAGCTAGACATGTCAAGAGATGATATCTTCCAGCAGGCAGGAAATCCTAAGCCAGAGTTGGGGAGGGAAGACTGGGGTAGATGCATGCATTGAGACATGTTGGCTTGTAGATTATTCTAAAATCACAAGATCATGAGAAACTGGGAAGAAGTTGTTGAAGGGAGCAGGGGTAGGTGAGAGGAGACGGACAAGCAACTGTGACAGAAAGGAGCAGCTTATCAGGTTGCAAAACTTGTGAGGGATGGTGACCCGGGAACCACAGAACGGATCTAGTTTTAGGAGTGACTAAGACACCAGGCAAAATGTGGTCCACAGACCTACCGCGGAGTTCGGCAATCTAGTAGTAAGTTGGCTAAGAACGACTTTGATAGTCTTGATGGAAAATGTCTCCTCAGCGCATACTCAAGAGCTATTTTAAATCTATCCTCAGCCAACTTAAATCTGACCCATAAGAGTATAAGCCTTCCAACTCTGTCTTTCTTCAGACAAAGACTGTTTCCAAATCATCATTTGATTTTCTCTGGCTTTTAAACATGGAGGTTTTATGTGCTGATTTTATTTCATTCCAAGTTTTATATTTTAGCACAACGTCCAACTCCAACTAGGTATTAAACATCCTTTGGATTGAAGTATTAAACTAACCTTGGAAATAAAACTTCAAAAGCAGATGTTCTTCACCAAGAACGTGTGTAGATGTAACCAACCACCTTATTAAATAAGAGACACGGAGCCAATGTAAAGATGAAAGCCAAAGAGGTCAGAGCTAAGAGTCTTACCCGCTTTTCCGCCAGCTAGCCTCTCCCGCCAAGAGACCTCTCCGAAAAGGAACTACTTCCTGTGCGTTCGCCTTTAAATAAGAGTTCTGTTCTGCCTTCTCATTGGTTGTAAACCCAACTACGTGACTGCCTCATCACTGCCTATCTGTACAGACCTCCAGGTCTTCTATGGTTGGTATTGAGATTAAGGGCGTGTGTCTCCAATACTGGCTGTATCCTTGAACACACAGAGATCTACCTAGTTCTGCTTACCAAGTGCTGGGATTAAAGGCGTGCACCACCACCGCCCTGGCTTTCGCTATGGCTTGCTAATAGCTCTGACCCCTAGGCAACTTTATTTATTAACATACAAATAAAATCACATTTCAGTGCAAATAGAATACCACTATATTTCCCCTTTTCTAATTTAATAAAAAGAGAAAAAAAAGAAAGTTGTAACTAATATAAGAAAAACTATATACAAAAGTACAATAACTATATACAATATATACAAGTGATGAATACCTGAACAATATCTAGTCCATTTGTATTTGACAAATTCAGAGAAAATAATTCCATTACTTATCCTGTTTTGGTAAGTCCAAAATGTACCTAATTCCTTTCTATCCTAACTAATCTTCAACTATAATTAATTAATCTTTAAATATAACTAACTAATCTTCAACTCCCTCAGAGACCCAAGAAGGAAATAATATTACCTAACAAAAATAAAAACAGGAAGTGCATGCAAGCAGCTTCCAAAAAATTGTGAGTTGACAGAAACAGCCAGCCGCCTGGACAGTCACCTGAGGTTTCTCCGCAGTGTTGGGGCATCATCTTCAGCCTATAGGCTTAGCGTATCTGACAGACTCATTTGTGAAGTAGGACGTACACAAGGTCAACAGTTCAACCTCACCTTGGGTGAGAGCAGTCCATGTACCAGAAACACCTGAATTCCACTAGTGTCATGTCCTGATTCATTTTAAATTCTGGAAATTGTTGATGGCTTTTTAATTCAGCTGTCCATTCTTCTTGACCGTGTATGTGTGGCTTCATCTCAGCATCCTGTTCTTCTCCACATCCCTCTATTAAATGCCAGTCTGCTATTGAGAGGCGTGAGCTTAGTTACTCCTCAAGAATAACTGTTTCAGCTGCTGTTCCATTGCACATCAGAAGCCATCGGCTCACTGCCTGTTCAGCTGCCTTCGAAGAAAAGGGCACTGTACCTTTTCCGGATTGCAAAGGCCACTTCAGGGATGGTGCCATATTGTCCTGGCCTCGGAAGATGCCTTTTGATAAAGCCATAACCACATTTGTTTTGACAAGAATCAGTAGTCCTTCGTTTCATGTTCTGTCTGTCCATTTTGTCCTGTTGTCAGCAGTAGATTCGAGGATACTTTGTTGTCCAGTGGCTAACATTTGCCACAATGAAAGTTAACTCCATATGCAGTTTCTTCAATGCCCATATTCTCTCTGAAGTAGATTGGTACTGCCAGGAGCCGACATGTCTCATAGTCATAACAAAAAAGAAAAATTTTCTAAGTTATTAAAATATTTTAAATGCCATATTCTGTAGATCTCTGAAGGGTTTGAAGATGATCTGTCTATCTAAAATATATCTGCTCAATCTAGAAAACATACCTAATATGACTACAAGTTCTATTGTAATGTCTAACTACTAACTTTCATTTCTTTATATCCTAATAGTTGGTAATAATAACATTCAAGAATCAGCAATTTGCATTAAACGTGGGAATATGGTATAAAAGGAATGAGTTAGTTGCTGATCACTGAATCGTTTCTCTTCTTCTTTTTACTCCACCCAGGTATATATGCCCATTAAAAAATGAAAAGAGATGGAACTCTAACCCAACTATGGATTCTGGAGAAAGACTGCTCAGCAGCCAAAGGGAAAAACCAGCCTATGTGTACTTATTCACAGTGATGCATCTTTGCCACGATATTAATATTTCCCAAATGAACAGCAACTGGTCAAGGGATGTCCGTGCTTCCCTGTATAGCTTGATGTCACTCATAATTCTGGCCACCCTGGTTGGCAATGTGATAGTAATAATTTCTATATCCCATTTCAAGCAACTTCATACACCCACAAATTGGCTCCTTCATTCCATGGCCACTGTGGACTTCCTGCTGGGCTGCCTGGTGATGCCTTACAGCATGGTGAGAACAGTTGAGCACTGTTGGTATTTTGGAGAAATTTTCTGTAAAGTTCACACCAGCACTGATATTATGCTGAGCTCAGCATCCATTTTCCACCTATCCTTCATTTCCATCGACCGCTACTATGCTGTGTGTGACCCGTTGAGATACAAAGCCAAGATCAATACCATGACTGTTTTTGTGATGATCCTCATTAGTTGGAGTGTTCCTGCTGTTTTTGCGTTTGGAATGATCTTCCTGGAGCTGAACTTCAAGGGAGTTGAAGAACTGTATCACAAACAGGTTGACTGCCTGGGCGGCTGTTCTGCATTCTTTAGCAAAGTACCTGGGGTGCTGGCCTTCATGACTTCTTTCTATATACCTGGATCTGTCATGTTATTTGTTTATTATAGAATATATTTTATAGCTAAAGGACAAGCAAGGTCAATTAATGGCAGGAATCTTCAACTTGGATTGGAAGAGAAACACAGAATGCCACAAAACAAAGAAACAAAAGCTGCCAAGACCTTAGGGATTATGATGGGTGTTTTCCTCATATGCTGGTGCCCATTCTTTTTCTGCATGGTCCTGGACCCTTTCCTGGGCTATCCTATCCCACCCACTTTGAATGATGCACTGAATTGGCTTGGGTACCTGAATTCCGCCTTCAACCCAATGGTTTATGCCTTTTTCTATCCCTGGTTCAGAAGAGCACTGAAGATGATTATCCTTGGCAAAATTTTCCAGAAAGATTCATCGAGGTCTAAGTTATTTTTATAGTGCAGTCTGTGAAACCATTATATTTTACTGTTTTGTAAAAACAGTTGGTGGTTATATTTATGAAAATAGTGAACCAACCATAGGCATTAACTTCATCGACTTTTTTTTTCCAGACAGGGATACTCTGTGTAGTTTTGGTGCCTATCCTGGATCTCTCTCTCTAGACCAGGCTGGTCTCGAACTCACAGAGATCTGTCTGTCTCTGCCTCCCGAGTGCTGGGATTGAAGGCATGAACCACTGCTACCCAGAAACTTCATGGACTTTTAAAATCAGTTATTTGAGTTAAAATGTATGTGATGAATTAAACTTTGATGTTTGTATATGATCTGATATTTGGCACAGAATAGATGTGGTCTCTGACATTTTTGTTATGCAGGCTTAACTGTGGTGAATGCAGTATTAAAGACTTACATGTAAAAGAATTGCCCCTGCCCTTAGAAGACCTTCTGTAAATTGACAGCAGTAGTTTATTCATTCAGCAATTGAATCCCAAGACTGAATTTAGGGTACAAATTAGAAGGAATTTGCCATATACACATACACATAGATATACACACATAAACACATACATATATATGAAAGCAGGGAAAGGAATAGCAGTTTCCAATAAGATGACCTAATAGAAAGTCAGAAAATATTGTAAATTAAGGCATTTCTCAAATAGATTTTATGGAATTAGTTTCAAGTTAACTATCACTAGAAATTTGGATTTATCTAATAATGGTGACATTTCACAACCAAATGAAAGAAAGGTAGCCAATTAAAAAAATAACTAACATGTGCATTCCACTGTCTGTTCATAAGGACGTATTAAATCCTTCTATCTCCAGACATAGTGGAGCACATCTGTAATCTCAGCCCTGGAGAGACAGAGGCAGAAGGATTGCCATGTATTGAAGGCCAGCCTGGCACACAGCAAATTCCCAGGGTTACAGAGTAAGACCCTGTCTCAAAACAAACAAACCAGTTGCAAACTACAAAATCCTTCCATCTGTTGTTATACTGCATTCTAGGATTGTATTGTCTTATTGATTTGGCTCTGGTACACTTTTAACAACAGTAAAGCTGGCCTTTGAAGGTAGTACATTATAATACAAGTTGCCTCTCTTCAGTCTGAAACACTGCTTTGAATTCCTTTCCCTATGAGACCGGTTTGTTAAATTTCAAAAAGGAAACAAATATTTTTGAAGAATTTTCTACACTTTACAGTGAGTTTCCGTTGTTTTCTTTATTTATTCCAAGATGTTTCTCAAAGATTATTTCTAGATATTGAATAAATCTTTTAAAAACTGTTATACTGATTTACATGAGGTGAAGGGCTCTAGAAATGAAGACCCAAGGATCCAGAAAAACTGTCTGGATTTATGTGCAGTCATGTAGATGTGTGACTAGAAGACAATAAGATATAATCTAATAGTAATAAACTGGATGAAATTGAAAAAACACATTTTATTGTAAACATTATTGTTGGTATACAATAAAGTTTATATGTATTTTCATTTGATTTGTTTATGTTTTCATAATAGACAAGCATATTATCATTAATATTGTTTTAACTTTTAAATAATTACTATTTTGTTGTTGTTGTTGTTGAGATGGTCTTACTGTATAGTTTGATTATCCTAGAACTTGCTATGTAGACCAGGCTGGCCTCAAACTCACAGAGATCTGCCTCCCTCTGCCTGGTAAGTGCTGGGATTTAAAGTATATGCCACAACATCCAGCCATTAAAGTTTTCATATACACTACAAACAGCTATTAAGGTTTTTAAGTACATATTCCTTGCTGTGCTCTTAGTCAGAATTTCTAGAACAATATTGAACAACATTGAATAGAACAATAATAAATCATTACTATTCAGGTTTTTATTAAATCTGTACAAATCTTTTTCTTCAAACAAGTTCACGACTCACATAATTCTACATTGTTACTTAGTACCAACCCCCTTAACAGGTCTCTTTCTTTGTAGGTTCTGGTTTAATACTCATAAGAGATAGGCAAACAGGAGGAAAGGCCTGCTTTGGTTTTTTCATGTTCTCAGTTTTATTGAGCCTGTATCTTTCCATGCAGAAGGCATTTTTATGTTTTGGTTGTTCACTCTCCAGCTGGAAACCAGTGAGCTTATAGGAGACTTTCCATTTCAACTGGACAGAATCTTTTCTAACTGCCATGGGGCTTTTAACTAAAACAGATGAGTGTATGACCTCAGTTAAAATTTTCAGAAGAGTTTTCTCCAGAATTTGAATCTCTATAAATGTGAGCAGGCAGTGATCCTTCATATCATCATTAGCAGGAAAGAGCCAAAGGGATATGGAGTTTCAGTTCATGCACGTGGTAAGCTCATAGTCAGACTTCTCTCAATCTGTCCATTTCCAAAATGTGTTGTGCAGCCTTTCTCGGACCCATGAGTCCCAGGTAGGCTTTCATGAAAAGTTTTTAGTTATATTGATGAGAAAGCTCTTATTGTAGAAGAATACAATTGTTCCAAGAAAACAATTACAACAGCAAGAATATTTCTTTCTAAGTCAATTTATGATAAAAAAATTAATTTCATTTTCATGTTCCACTGAAACCATCATATAAATTTTCATTCCAGGTCAGGTAGTAATGTGCTAGCAAGAACATTGTTGGAAATGGATCATTAGTAATGGTTCTGTCTAATGGTTCTGTTTTAAGAAGTGAGTGAGCTAGGAGGTTCCATCATGATTTTAAACCGTATCTGGAAATCAACAATCTAGTCTTTGCAAAGTCATACATATTTGCCAGAAAGTAGATTAAACTGGGTAAACTAATCCACTGAGGGTTTTGACAAGTCACACATTCTGTTTAACTGTGCAAATGTCACCAGCCAAGAGCTTGGATATTAAATGTAAAAGATGCATGAAGAATGATTTGTTTTTCTAAAACAATGGTTTTTATTATTATCTTAGTTATTTTAAAAAACAAATCTCTCTCTCTCTCTTTCTCTCTCTCTCTCTTTCTGTCTCTGTCTCTGTATGTGTGTGTGTGTGTGTGTGTGTGTGTGTGTGTGTGTATGTGTGTGTGTACATATGTGCATGTGCACATAAGTACAGGTGCCAGAAGAGGGATTTCCATCCCCTGCAGTTAGAATTACAGGCAGATTTGAGTTGCCCAACATGATCGCTAGGAACTGAATCTGGGTCCTCTGCAAGAGTCGCACATTTTCTGAAACGCTGAGCTCTCTCTCCATCACAAATAGTTGGGTCTATAGAATATTTGTGTATGTATGTGTGTGTGTCATGGTGTGTTGTGTCTGTGTTCATGCATGAGGCACTCAGATGCACAGATGGAGGACAGAGGAGGACATCAGATGTCCTGCTCTGTCACCCTCTACCCTGTTCCCTTGAGACAGGGCTTCTCTCTTTAAAAAATTTTTTTTATTCATTTTACATACCAACCACAGATCCCCCCCTTCATTCCTCTTCCTGTCCCCCTGCCTCTCCCCCTCCAAATCACCCCTCATCCACTCCTCCAACAGGGTAAGTTCTCCCAACTGGGGGACAGCTAAGCCCGGTACATTAAGTTGAGGCAGGACCAAGCCCCTCCCTGCTGCATCAAGGGTGAGCAAGGTATCTGACCACAGGTAATGAGGTTCAGAAAGCCAGTTCATGCACCAGGGATTGTAACACGAATTTTAAAATGGTATTGGAGAAAATGTTGAAAGATCAGAGAAAGGAACAAGCCATTGCCACGTCTTACCTCTAGGACTCCTCAGCCTGAAAGAGCCTCAGTTCCTGTCTCCTCACGCCTTATATACCTTTCCCTGCCTAGCCATCACTTCCTTCCTAGTGCTGGCATTAACGGCGTGTGTGCTTCCCAAATACTGAGGTTAAAGGTGTGTGCCACCACTGCCTGGCTCTGTTTCTCTCCTAGACTGAGTCAATCTCATGTAGTCTAGGGTGGCTTTGAATTTACAGAGATCCAGACCAATCTCTGCCTCCTGAGTGCTAGAATTAAAGGTGTGTGCCACCACTGCCTCGCCTCTGTGTTTAATCTAGTGGCTTGTTCTGTTCTCTGATCTTTGGGCAAATTTTATTAGGGTACACAATATATCACCACAAGGGATAGGTCCTGATCACACTGCCAGGGGCCCCTCAAACAGACCCAGCTACACAACTGTCTCCCGTATGCAGCGGGTCTAGTCCAGTCCCATGCATGTTCCACAGCTGTTGGTCTAAAATTCCTGAGTTTCTTTGAGCTTGGTTCAGTTGTCTCTATAGATTTCTCCATCATGATCTTGAACCCCCTTGCTCATATAATCCCTCCTCCCTCTCTTTGACTGGACTCCCAGAGCTGGGGCTGGTGCTTGGCTGTGGATCTCTGCATCTGCTTCCATCAATTACTGAATGAAGTCTCTATGATGCCAGTTAGGGTATTCACCAATCTGATTACCAGGGTAGGCCAGCTGGGGAAGGGATAGAGTGGGAGAGCAATGAAAGAGATATCTTGATAGGGGGAGACATTATGGGGTAAGGAGAAACCTGGTGCCAAGGAAATTCCCAGGAATCCACGAAGATGACTCCAGCTTAGACTATTATCAATAGTGGAGAGGGTACCTGAGACAGCATTTCTCACTGAACCTGGAGATAGACTGGTGACCAGGAAGTCCTAACAATTTTATTTCTGCCCTTTACCACTCTGGGGTTCAGGCCCCCAAATGGCCACATCTGGTTATGCCCTGAGTGCTGGTGATTCGAACTCAGGTCCTCATGGCTGTTCAGCAAATGCTTTTACCAAGAGCCATCCTCCCAGCCCCCATTTTATTTGTTTGTTTGCTTGTTTTGAGACAGGGTCTCACTGTGTAACCCCTGCTGCCTTGGAACTTGCTTTGTAGACCAGGCTGCCCTTGAACTCACAGGGATCTGCTTGCTTCTGCCTCCTGAGTGCTGGGTTTAAAGATGTACACTACTACACCCGCCCTTAGGATATTGTAATATAGACTTTCTGCACGAGTCAAAAGAAAGGCATTCAGAAAGAAAGATACACCCCAGAGCATGGATGTGCCCTTCTCTGAGTCACTCATGATTTTGAAAATTTAGTAAGACCACAACATATAACAAAACAATTCTTTAATAGCTGGAATGGGCACTCAAATAACTTAAACAATCTAGGAATCAGAGTGCTTTCGTATTTTTATTTGTTGTTTTTTAAATTCTTTTTTAAAAAATTATATGTGCATTGGTGTTTTTGCTTGCATGTATATCTGTGTAAAGATGTCAGATCCCCTGGAACTGGAATTATAGACAGTTGTGAGCTGCCATGTGGGTGCTGGGAATCAAACCCAGGTCCTCTGGAAGAGCAGCCACTGCTCTTAACTGCTGAGCCATATCTCCAGTCCCTGTTTTTTAATTCTTAATTCTACTTGTTCGTTTATTTTTGTGGTGCTGGGGGATTCCAACTCAGGCTCTGCACATGCTAAACAAATACTGTAGCACTGAACAGCACCACAACCGTTCTTCTTGCCTTTTAAAGAATCAAAGATACACATGCAATTTTTAGAACGTTTGATCATAGCTCACTGGATATGTGCACAGTCGTAAAAACAGACAAAGACTGCAAAATTCACTTTTGACAGATCCTTGCTATTCTTTTCTTTCATTTCTTCTTTTCCTAAAATTCCTTCCACAAGTCTTCATAAATTGCCAGCGAATTTATGATGTCCATTCTGTATCTTTTTGTTGAGTCTGGCTGTTTAGTGAGTCATATCAGCCCCTAATGTCTAATTTGTATGTGTCTTTGATTTTTTTCCTAAGAGGAAAACATCACTGACTCACTCATGAAAATTATACATGAAAATTATATCTTGTGATATTTATAAAGAGTAGTGACACAGTAACTTAAAGTTAGTTCACTCACAATGATGCATTAATGTCAGGAAGTCCTCTCAATGAATGTGTAAGTCAGGTACACAGCAACTGAGATGATCCTTTCTACATTTGACTTACTGCTCAGTGGTTTCACAATGTGGTACGGCCAAGTCATGCTTTTTAATCCTGGCAACCACAGGAGCACTTTAAAACAGTGTGGGCACTCAGACTCACGTCAAGAAGATGATCTACCAGAAGGACTTTTCTTACTGTTCTTGGAGCTGTGACAAAATACAGACAGCTATTTGTTCTGTACTTCTGTGAGGACATGGACTAGAAACTGTGGAAGTGCTTGAGCATGCTATTGTAAAGCAAAACACAGAAGCCCAGGGCAGAAAGAAACCTCCGGAGACCTTGAAAACAGAGAAGTGGGGACTCAAATCCCAGCTTTCCTTCACGGTACCTTTCTTTCTCCCTCTGTGCCTTTGTGTCAGCAGATAGGTCTGTCTGAAACAGCTCTCCCCCATACCCACTTTGTAACTGGGTAACATCTAAACGCTTGCTGGGAGAATCACCTATATATAGACCCCCAAAGTCAGCGAGCCTCCTTCTCTGAACTCCCAACACATTTCACACAATACTTGTCCGTGCACTCGCTGATTATGCTATGATGTCTTCTGTCCCCCTGGACATCGTAGTCTTACTCCTCTTCACATTCTTGTGATCTTGGCTGTCAAGATTCAGAGGACACATCCAGAGGGGTTGGTTCTAGGATTTTTATTTTAGAAGAAAGAACTGATCCATCTCTTAGTCACTGTTCTGTTGCTGTGAAGATACACCATGACCAAGGCAACTCATAAAAGAGAGCATTTAATTGGGGGCTTGATTACAGTTTCAGAGGTTCAGTCCATTATCATCATGGTGGGGAGTGTGGCAGCATGCAGGCAGGCACTGGAGCAGCAGTTGAGAGCTACATCTCAATCCATAAGCAGAGAGAGAGAGAGAGAGAGAGACAGAGAGAGAGAGAGACAGAGAGAGAGACAGAGAGAGAGACAGAGAGAGACAGAGAGAGACAGAGAGAGACAGAGAGAGAGACAGAGAGATTGGCAAGGGCTTTTGATACCTTAAAGCTTACCCCCAGTGAAACTTCCTTCAACAAGGCCATGACTCCTAATCCTTATAATCCTTTCAAATAGTACCACCCCCTGATGACTAAGCATTAAATATACTAACCTTTAGAGGGAATTTAGGGAACTACAATCAGGAACACAAAGCTGCAGCAGGAATAAGAGAGTTCATCATGAAGATACACTTTGAAGGGAGGAGAGAAAGGGGACCAGAGCAAAGAGAGTTGAGCAGCTCCAAGGCACAGTGGCTCAAAGGTTAGGGCTTTCACAGGGCCTTGTGTGTGGGCTTGTTTGCATAGTGGGCATTCTGAGCGTGCTGTCGGTTACCTGTTGCTTTGCATGTAGCTTCGTGCATTGTGAGGCTCTTGAGTCTCTACTCAGGGATGTGTAGTTTTATTGTAATGAGCCGTAGGTTACTGGTAGTAACTCTGGGAGCATCACTGAACCTGCTCCATTGGTGGAAGCCAGTTTTTGTCCGCCTCAGCAAGAGGTTTGGGGGCATGTCCCAGCTTTCCTCTCTGCCAACTTGCTTTTCCCTACATGTACATTTTGTAAGGCTTTGCATCTGGCCTTCTGGACCTCACTGCCTGCTCAATTTTCCTGTCTCACCTTGAGACACATTGTTCAGGTAGCGAACAAGTAGAGAATAACAGGATGTGGGAGGGGACACAGCTAACAAACGTTAGAAATAGAGAGGAGGCCAAGGGTGCCAGGCTACAAACCCCACCTCTTTCATATTTCACAAAGCAGGGCAAACTCTGGGACCATTAAAGGGAACACGTAGCTTTATTCCTAGCGAGGTGTGTCCATGTGAGCTTGATTTTTGTAATAATGTGAATTATTTTTTTTTTAACTTTAAAGGTTAAGTTATTAAAACATATGGTCTGGGGCTATGGATGTAGCTCAGTGGTAGAGCATCCACTTAACATATATGACTCCCTGGATTTAATACACAGCGCCATAAAAAGCCCCCGTGCATTCTGAAGCTTCTTCACTAGATTTGGTTTGTGGCCTGCTGTCTAGGTCTGTGTTTGAAGCTGTACCTGTGGTGACATTATTTATAATGATTGGGTTGAAGCTCAGAAATCTGCAGTTTTAATCAGTGATGCAAGTCCTTGAGCATGTGCACACATCTCTTCTAGGAACCATACATGTCAGGCATGCTTATTTGAGCAGAAGGAATTTTACTCTTGTCCTCCGCAGGTAAAAACAGGAAGTTTGTAACTTGAAGGTCAGCCTGAACTATGAAACCAGTTAGGAGCCATTGGATGGACTACCTAGTGAGATTTGGGGGTGGGGATGAGGAAGATGGAGGGAGAAAGAGAAAGAATTCTGAAGTACTCGGTGTATGTAGCGGCGTGAAATGTCAATGGGATAGTAAAGTATAGCTGGAGTTATCTCCAGTCCTGCCCAAGCCGGCAGCACTCAGACTCAAATAAACACACAGATGCTTATGTTATTTAAACTGTTTGGCCTAATTGCTCAGTCTTCTTGCTATCTAGTTCTTATATCTTAAATTAACCCATTTCTATTAATCTATAAGTTGCCACGTAGCTCGTGGCTTACCCGTATCTTAACATCTGCTTCCCATTGCAGCGGCTGGCACCAGCCTTCCACTTCCCAGCCTTCTCCTCTCTTTGTCCCGCCTATACTTCCTGCCTGGCTACTGGCCAATCAGCACTTTATTTATTAACCAATCAGAGCAACACATTCAGAGCATACAGAACATCCCACAGCAGTAAACCCTGAGACATACTTGGAAATGAACTTGAGATACTTGGTTGTGGCCCTCTGTGGGAAGGCCCTTGCTGCAAAGCCTGCAGCGTAGCTTCTCATGAACATTTGCTCAAGCCAGGGAAAGGGGAACGATAGTTTAATAGAATGTAATATCTCTAAACTAGCATGAGAAAAAAATATTTCTGAAGTTATTTCTTGAAATATCAAAAATTTCTAAACTCTATGGTCCCTTGGTAGTCTAGCTCAGGACTCCCAGTTCTGCCCAGGCTGAGGATTGTATTGACTGTGAAAACTATTTTGTAGTTCAATATAGAATAACACAATTAAAATAATGTAGTGACGTTTCCATGTTGTGAAAATTATTCAGTGGAATAAACTTTTGTCTAAGATTGCATTCCCACTAAATTTCAGGATTACAATGTTCTTCTTTTTTATGAAAACATGATAATAATAAGCAAAAAGCTTTTCAATTTTAAATTTTGTTTTCATTATTTTTAATTATGTGTATGTGTGTTTACCTGAGTACAGTTGCCTGCAGAAGCCAGAGGGTCAAATCTCCCTGATGCTAGAGATATAGATGGTAGTAAGCTACTTGATGTGGGTGCTGGGTTCAAATTCAGATCCTCTGTAAGAGCAATATGTGTTCTTAACCAAGGACACATCTCTCCAGCCCCAGAAGAAAGGTTTTTTTCTTGAAATGATCTTACTTGACAGATCCCTTTGTCTTTCAATTAGAAACTTTATGAACTCTCTCAGTCTATTAGTTTAGCCTGTTAATTACCTAATAGAATGAAAAGTGAATATAAAACATACCTGGAAGCAATGTAATTTGCAGATAAAGTCACAAAGAATGGTTAAAAAAAATTCTTAGGGACTTCCCTGGGAAGAATATGACCAAGACAACAGCTAAACACAATCAAAAGTATTCCTAAAACTTGCCTGTATAATACCAATGCTCTTTTTGAAAGGAAAGTTTACTTCATTTAGTGCATGCAATTTAATTATATGTTTTAAAATGGAAATTAGTTATGAGCAAACAAAGTGAATATTTAGTTGAGGGTTTTCTTATGGCAGCCAACCAGGACTGAGGTGTGCATGATGTCAGCTGAATGGTTTTTCCGGACTTCTAAAATTGCCCACATGGGTGACCCTAACTTTGCTCACAATGCTAGGTCTGAGAGCACCTTTGCATCAGAAAAGGCAGGCGAGGGGCAGTCACTGCTTTGCAGTGTTTGCATCAGCTAAAGTTTTCTTTCTCACTTTTACACCTGGACTTCACTTAAGAGCTTGAGAATTCCCCTAAGCCTTTAAGTTCCTCAAATGAAGTTCTGTGGTAAATGTTTTCCCATCTCCATTAAGGGCAACTGCTCTCCTAGGGACTTAGAAGATGAAAATGTTTTCCGTCAAGATGCCACCAAACAGAACTGTTAATGACACCCTCTGGTCTCTATTTACTCGAAAGTTTATCAAATGAGGAGGAAGTGCCACTTAGACTTGTCTCTTTGGACTAAACTGCAGCTTTAGAGTGTGAACCTGTAAATAGAGTGCAGTGGGCATTGGTAAATAGACAACCAACACGTTTAATTACTCTTATTAGCAATTCTCTAGACGAGTTTAAACAAGCAGGAGGTTTTGCAGCTAATGACATCATATGCTTGAAAGGTGAGGATAGCTTCATTTTTAAAATTGCATAAGTTTTTTTAATTGTCTGTTTATTCTCCCAAGTACAGAAAATCGTGGAAAGTTTGGTGAATGAGGGAAAACGTGTAGATTGTAAATTGGGCTTTCTTCCATGGCTCATATGATGACTAGGAACAGTAAAATAAAAACAACAATGCAAAACTGAAACAAAACACCACAATTGTACCTCTCTTATCACTTTGTGCATTTGTGTGTGTGTGTGTGTGTGCGCGCGCACACACATGTGTATGCAGGTACTCACATGTGTGCAGGTACTTGTGTGTGTGTGTGTGTGCACATGTGTGTGCAGGTACTCGTGTGTGTATGTGTGTGTGTGCAGGTACTCGTGTGTGTGCGTGTGTGCACATGTGTGTGCAGGTACTCATGTGTGTGTGTGTGTGTGCACATGTGTATGCAGGTACTCGTGTGTGTGTGTGTGTGTGTGTGCACATGTGTATGCAGGTACTCACGTGTGTGCAGGTACTCATGTGTGTGTGTGTGTGTGCACATGTGTGTGCAGATACTCGTGTGTATGTGTGTGTGTGTGTGCACATGTGTGTGTACATGTGTACAAGCCAGGTGTTGACATCAGGTACATTTCTCTGTTGCTCCTCACCTTATTTTTGAGACGGGGTTTCCCACTGAACCCAGAACTGACTTTCTTTTGACTAGAGTGGTTGGCTGGAGCCAACACTGGGGTTACAGGTGTGCTACAGCACTTCCCTATCTCACCATTTCCCCAGCTCCCCCATTTATGTAACACATTGCCAGTTTTTTTCATTTGTTAAGTGGATACTGCATTGTTTTCAGGGTTCTCACAAAGATTTATTCATCATCTATTCATTCACGTGGCATATATTCATTGGACATTTACGCTGGCCATTGTGCTAGCTGTGTACTAGAAATATGGAAGTAAGACTGCCAGGCTTGCTCCATCTCTGAAACTTTTGTGGAAATAAAGTGGAGTGTTCTGGAGGTGAACTAAGGTCAGATTAAACAGATGTTTGAGTAATGCACAGGAGTATATGGTTCGTAGCATATGGTCCACAGTTCAGATTTATCATTCTCACTCAAATTCTAATTGTTCTCAGCAAATTCACTTTACTATTGTCAATCTGGGCCGTAGTTGCAGAGGTGAAATCTTCAGTGGTCTCCCTATCATGTTTGAGCTCAGATCACAGCATTCCATGTGGCCCTTTCTCTTTGAATGGCTGACCTTAAAGGTCACTGTGATCCAACTCTTTATTGTCTTTTTAAATTTCTCTTTTTGTATGTGTGTGTCCAATATAAATGGATATAAATATAAAATAGATATAAAATAAACCAGTGTTTTTGCCTATTGGGTTTAGCCTATTGAAAATATTACGTTTTGGTATGCCCAACAATGAAATCACCTGGTTACCCCACCTCGCTACTCTGTTGACCACCACCACTCTCCTACAGTTGCTTCACCTTGAAATCCAGAGTTGATACTCTTTCCCACACCACAGGTCCTATCGCACGTGGGTCATGTGTTGTAGTCCAAGTGTTCCCTCCTGTGAACTCTGAATAAATCCTACGACTGGCTTGTGTTCTGTAGTTCTTGTTCACTCTGATCCATTCTCCATCATGAAATCACAGATTTATCTGAAATGCAACCTGGTTATCTGCTGTAGATCCTCCTCTGACTGCATTTCTCTCTTTGTGTTACACCATAATGTCCGGATTTCCTGGCTAACATGAAAATCCTTTGGTTACCTTGCCCACTTGCTGTCTGAACCCCTTGACCTTCTTCATATCACATTTCAGACATATCAGGTTACCTAAATTGCCTGAAAACCCAGCTCTTTTTCAGAACTCCTGGGCTGCAAACAAGCTACTCCCAATCTTTAGGAAGCTTTTCATTAAATTCACTTGCTTATTCCAGAAGCTTTGCCTTAGGTATAACTCTTTCCGCACTTGCCTGAACCTGCCCTGCTCAGGCTCAGTGAAGGCCATCTTCATTCCTCTCCCAGGCTAATTCCAGTCCAGACCTATGATTGAACATTATGAGTGACATTGTAATAATTTGTCTTTATAGAAGAAGTAGTTCTTTCCTATTTAAATATTTTGCTTTTGTTTTTAATTGGACTATTTGCTTCCTTGTTATTGTATTTCTTATGTATTTTGAACATCATTCACTTATTGGATGGATAGATTTTTCTCCCGTCTTATACACTATCTCCCACTCTATTGATTGCCCTCTTGATATACGCATTACAGTTTGGTATAATATCATTTGTATGCTTCTGCTTTTGCATGCGGTTTAGAGGTCATGTTAAAAAATTGCCCAGGCTAAAGTCATAAGCCTTCTGCATTGTGTTTTCTTACTTATTTTTATAAATGTTCTTAATCTTGTTACATAAACTGCCTCTTCTTTTAGTTTGCTAAGAGGTTTTATTTAACTAATCAATTTTAATTTTACCATGTTCCTATGAAATAATCAAATGATTGTTCTTCCTTAATCTGATATTGTGATGTTTAAATTATATTCTAATATCAAACTACTAAACCATGTTTCTGTCCTTGGGATAAGGCAACAAAGACAAAATTTTTTTATTTTTTCTGCAAATAATTCATGAATTTAGACACCTTTGCATTTGTGTTTCTGAGTAAAATTAAACTTTAATTTTCCTATTCTCTTGATTATTGTCAGGCTTTTGTGCCGAGAAATTTATGTTAGCTTCCTAAAGTTAATTGGAAAATGAACAATTTTCTGTAACTTTATAGATTCAGTAGAACTTGCCATTTATATCATCTGTAAATGATCTGGAGTTTTCATTACATGAATAATTTCTTGTAAGCTAATAAAAATAAAAGGAAAATAAAAAAGATACAAATAATGATGATAAGAAACATAGGAGTAAAACTGTTAAAAGTTGTACAAGAGAGAGATGGCAAGTGTCTACAGTGCAAGCATGGGTTTGGATCTTTGGCACCTACATAGGAGCATGGTCATGCATGTCTGCAACCCGATGTTGAAGGCAGAGGCTGGGTGATCTCCAGTTTGCTGGGCAGTCAGTCTAGTCAACTGGTGAGTCAACTGAGTCAGTGGGAGACTCTATCTCAAAAGATAAGGTGCAGAGCAATAGTAGAAGATAGCCAGCCTCAAATTCTGGCTTCCATGAGCACACACACATGTACACATGCCTCTACACACACGTGTGTGCACACACACTACATGTACACACACAGACACAAAAATGTACAAGTGATGAATACGTGCTTCTAAAACTGAATAAATAAATAAACTTTAAAATATGTATAAGACACTTTCCTTTTCCTCTTCCTGGGACGGTGCTTAGAGGCACTCAGAATGGTCCAGTGTTTGATATACTGTCGTAGGCTTTCCTACAATGCATCCTTTAACAAAACTAGGCTTTCTTGAACCTTTGGCAACAGGATTGTTTACCTTTATACCAAGAAGGTTGGGAAAACACCTAAATCTGCATGTGGTATGTACCCAGCCAGACTCTGAAGGGTTCGTACTGTGAGATCTAAAGTCTTTATGAGATTGTCTAAGACAAAGAACCATGTCAGCAAGGCCTACAGTAGTTCCATATGTGCCAAGTGTGTCCATGACAGGATCAAACAGGCTTTCCTTATTGAGGAGCAGGGAATTGTTGTGATGGTATTGAAGGTCCAAGCTCAGAATCAGACAGTGAAATAAATATGCAGCTTTTTTAAGCAATAAAAGTCAAGGCTTGGTCTTTGAAAAATATGTATAAGATATATTTGCTACAATGTATATAAGACATATATGTAGCAAAGTTTATTGGAAGAGAATTAAAGAAGACCAGGTAAATATGGAATCCTCCATGTCACTGAAGGGGGCGATTCGATGTTATGCAGATATTATTGCTATTCACTCAAAATGTAACATAGCTTTTGCAGAACTTGGAAAACTGGTGAATGTTTAAAAGATAATACATAGCCAGGTGATTTTTGGGAGGAGGAGGAAGAAAAGGTCTTGCTCTGCTAAGTGGGAAGAGAGTGTGAAGCTGTGATAGCTGAGGCAATGTGGCATTTGTCCATTATTAAACAGGATGGTAAATGAAATTACAGAGCTCAGAAATAAATATGAGCATTGATATACTGCATATCTGCATGTCAGATCAATGGAGAAAAGTCAGGTGTATTCAATAGATGGAAGTGGATAAAGATGGTTTATAAGAAAAAAAATTGAATTGCAGTCTTTCTTTACAGATATCATACATAATTTTATATGTATAAAGTATAGTTCTACATCCTGATTGTTAGAGTATAAATCAGTATAGCTGTTTGGAATACAGCCCTAATTTAGCTTCAGCTGTCAGCTTGATACAGTCCAGAGTCACCTGAGGTAGTCTTAGTGAAGGTGGGGGTGGGATTGCTCAGACCAGGTTGACCAGTGAGCACATCTGTAGAGAATTGTCTTGACTGTTGATTAGTGTTAGATGGCCCAGCCCACTCCGGGTGGCGTCTTTCCTAGGCAGGTGGGCCTGGATTCTCTAAGAAAGATAGGTGAGCATGAGCCTGGGAATGAGTCAGTAAGCAGCATCCCTTGGGGGTTTTTGCCTGCAGGTTCCTGCTTCGAGTTCCTGTCCTGACTTACCTCCGTGATGGACTGTAATCTGGAAGGGAAAGCCAAAACAAGCCCTTCCTCCCCAAGTTGCTTTTGGCCATGGTGTTTATCATGGGCACAGAAAGCAAACAAGAACAAATGTTATTGGTTTTTATATCATACAAAGTGAGTGTCTACATCCTTCCTGACTCTGGCAATTGCTTTTTCATGTGTATTTATGAGAAAAATATCATGAGTACATGCTACAGCAGGTTTGCCCAAGAGTATTCCAGAAAGCATTGTTCATATTAGCAAAAGAATCCGAAATAATTCAAATAACCATAACAATAAGAGGACAGCAAAGCAGATTTATTATATGGTAGTGAAGTGAATGGATTACAGCTACATAAAGCTTAATGGAGAAATTAAAAAAAATTTCAACAGACAACAAAAAGCATGTTATTCGTTTTATAAGGAGTTCTAAAAACAAATCAGACTATATACTGATTTACCTATACCAGTACACTTGGTACTTTATTTACTTACAAAACAATACAAATGATTAATACGAAGTCAAAGGGAGTATTTGCTTGAATGATGGGCATATAGACATATAGAAGCTAGTGTTATCCTAAGTCACATCCAGGGGTGTTCTTTATTTCACCAACAAATAAGCAATAAAGATGTGTGTCATGATTAATTGCAATTAGTTCAAATTCTATATTCCCATATCCCATTAAAGTGTAAACATTTACATTGGTGATTTATCTTTTTACTCTAGCTTAAGGTACAAAATTGGTCCATATCTCCTTACAGAATTTATATTTACATTTTCTTTTAGTACCTCTCTTTCATTTACATTCCCTGGGAACTAAATCCAAATATTCACTCTTCCTAGGCTTCCACGAGGTGGTAGTGTTAAAAATAGACAGTCACCTGGACTAAGAATGCAGACTCACCTTCATCTGTGTTTAGATGAACAAACGCCAGGCTATGAGGCTTGGGGTGGGGGCAGTTCTGGTTTCCAAGGGTGTATAAAGAGAAAGAGTGCTGGTATCCATTACATTTACAGTCAGCACATAAATGTTATTTGTCAATCTTGTCTTGAGTGTGAGAGAGGCAGGTTCAGAAGAGTTTTCTAGGGATTAGACATGTATATTATATGGGGCTAATCATATATTGCTTTCAGATTTTCATAATGACTCTGTATCATTGGTCCTTCTTATGCCCTGTCAAGATCTATCCACTCAAGAAAGGTCTAGTATTCCTTCTAGCAGCTGGGCTAAAATGAGACACAGCAGTTGTTTGTTTATGGAAGATACCAGGTCTCTCAGTAAATGCTTGAAATTGCAGATAGTACCCAATCCTATGTATACTTTGTTTTTTCCTGTATATGGACCCCTGTCATAAACTTTAACATAAATTAGTCACAGCACAAGATTGACAACAACATAATAAAACAGAGCATTTATAAAAAATTCATGTGAATTCCCTTTTAAAATACTTTACATTTTACACACTACATTACAAGCACACTTTCTAATGATGTGAGATGATACATGATGAGGTGAAAGGAGACAGATAATATGGCCATTGTAGTTCAGCACTGGGCTACTACGTAACGGTTATAATGGTTACTTGAACAAAAGCACCAGGATATTTCAGAGCAGATTTGATAATTGAAATGACTACCGAGGGATGAAAAGATGAGTAATATATATAGTGTAGATATATTGGACAGAGGTTTGATTCATGGCCTACAAAGAATGGGAGGGATAGTGTGAGATTTTTAACATGCTACTTAGAATAGCGGACAATCTAAACTTTATGAGTTACACACTTCTGAAATTTTCCATTTGATATTTTTAAACCATTGGTAACAGAAACAATGAACACTAAAACTATGAATGGGGGAGTATATTTCAGTGTTTTAGATATATTCTAATATTAGTGAGCTTCAGGAGAGGGGAAGGCACTCATTCCCTGGCTCAATGTAGATTCCTTAGATTCTTTCAAAACAAATTCGAGTTCTATCTTTTCTCTGCCACTTTTCTTCTATTGGTATAACCAGAAGAGATGATAGAGATGGTGATGATGATGATGATGATGATGATGATGATGATGATGGTGATGGTGATGATGATGATGATGATGATGATTATGATGATGATGATGGTGATGTTAACAATGAAAATAATAACAATGATTTGTAGTGGTGGAGACTCAGTTCAGGCCCTCCTGCACACTAGGCAGGCTCTCTATCACTGAACTATATCCTGGCCTCTAAGGATGCTTGCATAATTCTTGACAGAGCCAGGAAAGATATTGGAAACTCTTGAGTAGTAGTATCTTCTGCTAACAATTAAAAATTAATTCCTAACTTCTTTGTAATCATTTGGGTTGATATTTGTAAATGTTTCTTTAAAAGGAGAAAATTTCGTATTATGTTGTAATACAATTGAATTGCTCTGAAGTTCAAAATGCGTGGCTCTTCTTGTTCTCTTTCTTCCTTATGAAAGCTATCAAGAAAGGTCAAATCAAAATCATTTATGGATCTCTCTGGATCAAACAAAATGAAAATGCAGAATTTCTTGCTAAAATGTCACTAAGAACTTTCAGGAGACAGAAGACCAGCGAGCCCTTTAAAACCCTTCAAAGATCAGTTTCCCCACGTAGCTATCCAAGTTTCATACATCCAAAGCAGCTACCAAAATAGCTAAGGTCACTGACAACAGGCATCATTTAAATTCAAGCAGGAACCTGATGTCATATAATGAGCAGCATTATCCCTCCCTGCATTTGAAATACATTTCTTCCCTGAGTTATCCAAACAGTGGAAAATGAGCTTTCTTATATGAAAAGAAGACAAAAAAATATGGGCAACTGTGACTAGATGTGAAGAGATTTAAACAAATGGTGTCTGAGAAGATATGTGCATAGTCATAAGATTTACTTATAGAAATGATAAATGGAGTCAAAATCCTCTGGTCTTAGGAGCACTGAGCTGCATCCTCAGACAAAGAGAGGAAAATAGTGGATGGGAAAACCTCTGTGAGTATAAAATATGATACAAAATATGGACTGTGACCATTCTGGTCATTCTAAAGTGACAGGGGACACCTATCTATTTTTCTCCTTGAATTACCCATTCCACTCATATCTAATTGGGATTGAGAGCCACTGATAGCTAAAGTAGTTCAGCTTGACTCTTATAGCCTTTGTGTAATAACTGTCTTAGAATATTGGTAGTGCTGTGGGTGATGAAAACTTAGGTAAGCAGAGCCTCCTAAGAGGATGCAGGCATAGGTCAGGGTCACTTAAGCTGTTAAACTTCAGAAGGACAAGAGTCCCCCCTCCTAATACGTATCCAATGCCCTTGAGACCAATTGTTAAATTATAAAGAAGCACTGTTAACACAGTTCATGTCTTGTAGTTCAACACCAGCATTCAGAGTCAGTAGAGGAGACACACACAAAGCAGCTATAATGGCATCTTTTGGAGAACAACAGGTATGTGGAGAAGGGATGTGAAGGGGAAGATCTGTGTCTCCTCTTCTTTGAGTGTTTGTTAAGTAGTTAAATGTCTACCCTACATGCAGAGAGAATGTGTAAGAATCTAGATTGTTGAAGATGCAGGGCTTGCTGTGGAATTGTACTGAAAAGCAGATCTGTTAGGAAACAACAATGTGCATCCTTTTGACAATGTATCTTGTCTCCTAAGAATATTTAGAACCTTGAAAAAGAGTGGGAGTTCTTCATGAGGATGAGATGATTTATTTAGTATAGGTGTTACCCTAAATGAAATAGAGACAGCTCAGGAGTGGAATGTGTGCTCACTGTGAACAAGGCGCTGGATCGAATCCCCACTTCAGATAAGAAAGGGGGGAAAAGCATAGGAAATAAAGAGAAAAATTTATTGGCTTATTTTAAAAATCACTTCACTTTGAAAGTAAGGAGTTACCTGCATGGGGTATCTGTCTGTCTATGTGTCTGTTATCATCTTTTTATCCCATCTATATCTCAACCCCTTCCTATGTTACATTTTTATTTTAATTACTGGACTAAGAAATGTAATATAAACACTAATTTTTAGATGCTAAAAATAAGTATAGTTTGAGAACTGATTACATATACTTTAGAAATGTATGGGGAAAGGATTTTAATGGAACTATTCCAAGGCTCAGGGATCACCATGGAAGAAGAGGATGTAGAGAGATTTTAAGAGTCAAAGGTAGTGAATGACTGCAGAGAAACTGTCTTCCAGACATGACAGGGCCATTCCATGCTCAACTTCAAACTTGTTGCATGCACAAGATAAAGTCAGACAAAGCCTCAGCATGGATGCAGGAAGGTCATGAAACCCCATCACCAACCATGGAGCTACTGGCAAGAGATGGCTGCTGGGGGAGGTAGATTTTCTTCAGTGGCTCCTGAGAGGCTTCCCACACTTTAGTTGATGGCCCTACACCCGTGCACATCCTGGCAACGCTATGTGGACTCGGTGGATTAAAAAAACAAGGGAAACTGGGAGGAAAAAGTGGTGGTGAGGGAATGGGGGAGGAGTTGGAGGTGAAGGAATGAGAGATGGGTTTGATCAAAACACATCATATTCATATAAGAAATTCTAAAATGAAAAGATTTGCTCTCTTAGGCTGGGCGCTCTAGTGCACCCTTACCATCCCAGCATTCAAGAAGTGAAACCACAGGATCAAAAGTTCAAGGCCAACCTACGCCATGTGAGGCCTTACCTCAAAAACTAAAAAACCAAACCAAATCAACTGACCAACCACCACGGCCACTTTTTGGGAATAGGTCTGTTTTTCTGTAAATACCATTGATAGCGGCATTAGCTGACAGAGATCTTAAATGTAATTGGTGGTGCTCCTATTTGCAGCTTCTAAACACCCAGGTCTTGAGTATGAATGGGTCCTTCATCCACTTTAAACCATCGTGAAAGCGCATGCTGTCACACACTCCATTGCTTCTCTGCAGGTGGACTTGGTGTCCCAGAGCAGGAAGGAAAAGAGGAACCAAACTGCCTTGGATCCATTCCTTGGTGTCAGTTGCTCCCTTTCCTATGGCTACTTTAGTTGCTTATGTTAAAAATAATCACTGCAGAGCCTGATGCTTGGAGTTCCATCCCCAGGGCCCACACAGTGGAAGGAGAGACCCAACTCCTGAAAGCTTACTCTGACCTACACCATTTGATTAACTATCCTGGATGGTGTAATGCTTGCTAATACTTGGAGATTTACTAAGGAGGATGGCTTTCCCAGATAATTGAGGGTACTTCAATAATTCTTCTACCTTAAAACAACTTTAGTGAGAAAAAAGTCAAAGCACAGAGGAAACAATAGAACATGTGAATGAAACTATTTTTACACAATCACCTAAGGTTTATGAGGCAACACAAGCCAAGCAAATCAAGTCTGATGATGGATTTCAGGTTCATCTGAGAATGAAGTGTCTGAATGTTCTAGCGGTTATCTGTTTCTATACACACAAGGACACTCAGTTAGAGTTAAGTAGGTAATAAATTTATTTTATTGTCTCTCCTCCTGCTTCCCTTTTCTGTCTCCTCTCCTCTTCACCCTTTCTCTCCTGCTTCTTCAACTTGTTAATTACAGATTCTGTTAGAATAAAGTAGGAGCAGGTGGTAAAACTTGAGTCATGAAAAGTGTAAAGTAAATAATTTTAATCTATTCTATAGAATTCTATAAATCATAAAATTAATGAAAAATGTCATAAATATTTATATATTTCAGTATAATTGTCTTCCTTGAGTCTTCTATATTTTTCTTCAATTGGTTTGTGAAAGCAAACATAAAAATAAAGTGTTGGTCTGTTCTCTGATGAAATCCCATGTGTTCTTGCTTTTTTGTAGGAAGCCTTTGATTGTTCAGAATATGGAAATGGATCTTGCCCAGAAAATGAAAGGTCTTTAGGGGTCCGAGTTGCCATGTACTCATTTATGGCAGGAGCCATATTTATCACAGTCTTTGGTAATCTGGCCATGATCATTTCCATTTCCTACTTCAAGCAGCTTCACACGCCAACTAACCTCCTCATCCTCTCCATGGCAGTCACTGACTTCCTGTTGGGGTTCACCATCATGCCATACAGTATGGTCAGGTCGGTGGAGAACTGCTGGTATTTTGGACTTACATTTTGCAAGATCCATTACAGCTTTGACCTGATGCTTAGCATAACGTCCATATTCCATCTTTGCTCAGTGGCTGTCGATCGTTTTTATGCCATCTGTCACCCTTTGCATTACTGCACCAAAATGACCATCCCCGTTGTTAAGCGGCTGCTGCTTGTCTGCTGGTCCGTCCCTGGAGCATTCGCCTTTGGGGTAGTCTTCTCTGAGGCCTATGCTGACGGTATTGAAGGCTATGACATCTTGGTTGCTTGTTCCAGTTCCTGCCCAGTTATGTTCAACAAGCTATGGGGGACGACTTTGTTTGTGGCAGGTTTTTTCACTCCCAGCTCTATGATGGTGGGGATTTACGGCAAAATTTTTGCAGTGTCCAAAAAACATGCTCGTGCGATTGATAACTTGCCAGAAAGTCAAAATAATCAAATGAGGAAAGACAAAAAGGCTGCCAAGACATTAGGAATAGTGATGGGTGTTTTCTTACTGTGTTGGTTTCCCTGTTTTTTCACCATTCTGCTAGACCCCTTCCTGAACTTCTCTACACCCGCGGTTCTGTTTGACGCCTTGACATGGTTTGGCTATTTTAATTCCACATGTAATCCCTTAATTTATGGTTTCTTCTATCCCTGGTTTCGCAGAGCACTGAAGTACATTTTGCTGGGTAAAATTTTCAGCTCGCATTTCCATAATACTAATCTGTTTACTCAAAAAGAAACACAATAGACTTGGCCTGTGCTAGTGTACTTTGGAACTCAAAGAATGAGGAGGTTGCTTCAAGGAGCTAATAGGGGACAGAAGACCCACAAGGAAGGGTCAAGAACATGGCCAGGGCACTGAGGGAGGGGAATAAATAAGACCAAAGTAAAAAAATTATATATTTGTGAATATATATGTATGAAAATGTATAATGAATACTGAATAGCAAAGGCATAACAAATGAAATATACACAGGAAAATGAAGATTCTGTATAATGAGTTTAAGCTAACTTAAACATTAATAACAAAGGGTATGAAATCACAGTTTCTACTTCTCAGAACAACAGGGTGACTATTGATTAAAACATACATGATACATTTCAAAATCATCCAAAAAGAATGAAATTATCAATAATTGAAAATGATCCACAGGTGAAGTCATGGGGCTGATTATCACTCTGACTTGATTATAGCATACTGTGTACACGTCCTAAATTACCATAATGTACTCTAAGATGGACAGATTGAAGAAAAAAATACAGAAAAAAATGAAGTTGCCCAAGGTCGTATGTGTATGTGTGTGTGTGTGTGTGTGAGAAAGACAGAGACAGAAACAGAGAGACAGAGACACAGAGAAGAAATTTTGGCTACAATGAAAGGCTCTTGGTTTCTAGTATTTAAGGGGAAAAAATGAGAAACCCTCTTTGTACCCAAATTCTATCTAGCCATTGTATAGCACTAGCAGGGAGAAAAGAAGAAAAATTAGAAAAGGAAATAAAAGATGAGGAAAAACTCAGGAATAAAAAGAATATGCAAACACCTTTTGAAAAAAGGATTTTATTTTATGTGTACAGGTGCTAAGTTTCCATGCATGTCTGTGTATCATGAGTATGCTTGGATCCCCTAGAATTGGAGTTACAGACAGTTGTGAGATCCCAAGTGGGTGCTGGGGGATCAAATCCAGGTCCTTCAGAAGAGCAGTCAATGCTTTTGACCTCTGAGCATCTCTAGCCCTGCCCCCCCTTTTTTTTTCTATTCAGGAGGATCAGAATGCAGCTGAACTTGAGAATTTCTCCTTCCTGTCACTACCCTACATTTTGTGCAACAACTTCATTTAATGTTTCTTTCTCAGTATCTAAGAGTATCTATCAGATTTTTGGAATACAAACAAGTAGAAATTATTGGTAACTAAATAATACCAAAACCCCACATTCTGGCAGAAAGCATCAATTTTCTAGCTGAAGGTTAGACTTCTACTAGCTTTTACTGTGGTGAGATCAAATGTATTTTTTTAAATAAAGAATTGAAGAGTGGCTGAGATGGCTCAGTGGATGAATGCGCTTGCTACAAAGTCTGAGTTCAATCCCTGGGACCCATAGAGGGGAAAGGAGAGAACCAGTTCTTACATAAAACTGTCCTTTGACCTCCACACATGGGCCATTGGGTGTGCGCACACATGTGCACACACATACACACACAAATAAATAGATGAAGCAGAGAGAGAAAAAAGAACTGAAAAACTGTAACAGTGGCACAGACCCCTTGAAAGTTCTCACCAACACATCATCTTGGTCATGGCCACCGCCTATTCTCAACTTACTATAGAACTCTATTCTGTGACTTCCAAGGTTTATGAATAGCTTGTATTGTACTGGATATGATGATTAATAAATGCAACAACAAATATGTGATGTTTTGAATCCATCACTGTTTGATCAATATCTATATTTATTGAGAATGGAAGTGAAAGAGGGGAGGCAATAAAATCTCATTATTTAAAGGGAAGATCAAGTATTAGTGACTTTCTACTTGGCATTTACTGCCTTTTGTTGACTGCAAGTTGAGACTCATTAATGGTGGGATATAGTCTGTGTGCTGTGCCAGCAAGATGGGCTGGCAAATGTTTCTACTTCTCAGAAGGAAAAGTGAAATGTAAAGTTTGACTCTTTCTGTGTCATACAAATGATATTCCCCTAACAGCCTTATATCTGAGGTATCATATTTTAAGGTATGAATGTGATGCCAATATTCCTGAAAAGTTAGCCATCTCTTCTTTAAAGTGGGCACCAGTGATCTTAGTGTACTGCAAGCTGTAAGCAACATTCTCAATGAAAAACCAAGTAGAAGGAAATAGATATTAGAATCCCTGAATCAATTTAAAGTACTGTCTTACAAAATTTGAATTTGACATGTCTGTGTTCACGTGGGTTTTAATATATGTATGTGAATCTTGTAATATAAAATATTTTTATTTAATTTATTTATTTTACCATGGCAATGAAGAAGTTAACATTCAAGTTTGCTTTAACCTTAGCTCATCACAGAGATTAAAATAAGACAATGACTATTAAGTAGTCAGATTAAAAATTCGTCTTGCTCAAATGCAGCTCCAAGACGGCCCTGTCACTTATCTCTAGACTGGAAGCTCCCTCCCCATCTGCACTGTCCTTCTGACAAGTTGGCTCCTCACAGCCCAAAGGGAGGAAGTAAAATGGTTAAAAAGACTAAAAGCACAAAATAAAAAATAAGAAAAAAATTTCCAAAAGGAAACTATTTAAGCCAGGTACAGTTATGTGAACTAATCTAATATATCAGAGCCTAAGATGATTTAATCATTTTGATTTTATTTTTAATATTCTTTGAGAGTTTCATATACAATACATATTTGGTCATTTCATCCCCTATTATACTCATTCCTTCATACTCCCAAAGAAGTCCTTTTCTTCCCAGCAAGTGTTCCTCTATTTTGCTGTCATTTTGGATTGTTTTTTTGTTCTCTCTCTCTCTCTCTCTCTCTCTCTCTCTCTCTCTCTCTCTCTCTCTCTCTCTCTCTCTCTCTCTGCTATTTACGGGGTTTAATTAGGGTCACCTGCAAATGCATGGCTGTAGGGCTATTTACTGGAGCCTGAATAACTTAGTAGTTTCTATAACACTGAGGAAAATGGTTCCCACCTCCCCCAGTGACCATCAGCTGTCTTTATCTCCTCAGGGACCAGTGAGACCTCATGAACACCTCTCCCATCTCTTGATCATTTTTTAAAATGAAATGATCTGGTATATTCTCCTCCTCTCTCTCCCCTCATCCCCCTCCCACCAAGTACTTGGGACAAACTGGTACAAATCACTGAAGTAAAAACAAATACTTCCCTCCCACACCAACATCTTCTCATTCAGAGTGAAAACAAACAATTAAGACAATTAGTCTTTGGTTCTAGCCTAGGTCTCAGGGCTGTCCAGTTTCTGGGTCCTGGCCCTCCAGGCACTGTCAGGGATGTGCTCCCTCTGATGATACAGGTCTCAAGCTGGACCAGTCATTGGTTGGCCACTCCCACAATTTCTGTGCCACCTTTACCCCAGCATATCTTGTAGTCAGGGCAAATTGTAGGTCAAACGTTATGTGAATGGCTTGGGGTCCCAAAGTCTCCACTGGAGATATTGCCTGGTCATAGGAGATGGCCAGTTAAGGCTCTATGTTTCCGGTTGCCAGGAGTCTTAGCTAGGGTCACCCTCCTAGATTCTTGGGAGTTTCTATTGCACTAGGTTTCTGGTTCACCCGAGGGATACTCCTCATTCCAGTTGTCTTTCCCAGTACTCTCTCCCACCATCTTCCCCCAACCTGATCCCCACCCCCATCCCCCACCCCCATCCAGACCCCCCACCCCACCCTCCATCCACCTGTCATGTGTATTCTATTTCCCCTTCACAGTGAGATCCGTGTGCTCCCCCCTCCCTTGATCCTTCCTTGTTACTTAGCTTCTTTAGGTCTGTGAATTGTAGCCTGGTTATCCTTTACTTTATGACTAATATCCACTTATAAGTGAGTACACACCATGTTTGTCTTTCTGGGTCTGGGTTACCTCAGGGTGATCTTTTCTAGTTGCATCCATTTGCCCACAAATTTCATGATGTCATTGTTTTTTAACAGATGAATAATAAATACTACATTGTATAAATGTACCATATTTTCTTTATCCATTCTTTGGTTGATGGACATGTAGGTTGTTTCCAGTTTCTGGCTATTATTAATAAAACTGCTATGAATAATGTTGAGCAAGTGTTCTTGTGGTATGGTAGAACATCCTTTGGGTATATACCCAAGAGTGATATAGCTGGGTCTTGAGGTAGATCAATTCCTAGTTTTCTGCCATATTGATTTCCAAATTGGCAAAAAAAAATTCCTAATGATATTCTGCTATACTCATAGATTGTTGCCAGGGAGGCTTCACCCAGCAACTGATGGGAACAGATGCAGAGACCCACAGCCAAACATTAGGCGGACCTTGGGGAATCCTATAGAATAGGCAGAGGAAGGATTATGTGAGACAGAAAGGACAAGGACACCACAAGAAAACTCATAGAATCAACAAAGCTGGGCTCATAGAGGCTCACAGAGACTCAACCACCAGTCAGAGAGCTTGTATGGGACTGATGAAGGTCCTCTGCACATATGTTGTAGTTGTGTAGCTTGGTCTTCTTGTGGGTCTCCTAACAGTGGGGGCAGGGGCTGTCTCTGACTCTGTTACCAGCTTTTGGGACCCTTCCCTCCCACTGGGTTGCTTCATCCAGCCTCAGTAGGAGAAGAGGTGCCTAGTCTTACTGCAACTTGATATGCCATGGTTGGCTGATATACATAGGAGGCCTGCCCTTTTCTGAAGAGAAAGGAGGAGGAGTGGATGGGGTGGGTGGGAGCAGGAAGGTTGAGGAGAGGAGGGAAGGAGGGAGGAGAAACTGTAATTGGGCTGGAATAAATAAATAATAAAAAGACAATTATTCTTGCCTTGGATATCAGTCAATATTTAGTTTAATGTATTTTTAGTATATGGCAGTTTGGGCACATTCTCTTTCTAGAATGAAAGCCAAATAATCAAGACATCAGATCTGAAATTGTTGTCCTTCATTTGGAAAAAGCCAACTGAAGTTCGCTGGGACACTGAAGTCCACGGACTATTATAATATCCTCGAGGGAAATAAATGGTGATTACATCAGGAATCTGCATGAAGCCTTCTCTCCCCATTGTGGTTCTGCCTTCTTCATTGCAGCCCTCTTGAGAGCACAGACAAACTTATATATGAGGGGATGTTAATTCTCTGCACTGAACTTTCCAGAACTTCCTGCATCACACCCACCAAAGACACCAGAAGAAACTCAATGAGGTGAAACTAACATTCTAAGAAACAAAAGGTACTGCATCATAAAAAGAATTGGAAACAAATTGAGCATTTTTCACTAATACAAATGTTTGGGGATCAGAATGGGTTACCCATGGATTGTAACAGAAAAAGTAGAGTTTTGTCTCCCTAACTGGAAAATAATTATTGTGGTGTTCCTGTGAAAGGCTTTAATATTTCCATCAAAATTTGTCTTGGTAGGGTTTACAAGTTTCTATGTAACATATAAAATGTTTTTACTAAGTTCAAAAAGTATATAAGGCATGACTCAATAATTGTAAGGTATTTCAATAATGCTCAGATGCATTTTCTTCTTTGGCATTTTAACAAAAATAACATTTATTATTCAAATCATTTCCAGATGCCATGTATCATTTTAATATCTTCCCGTGAATGCAGCATTTACTTAAGATTTCTGTTACTGCTTCCTTCTCAGAACTGCTTCCTCATTCCAAACACACGGAATGCCTGCACCAGAAACACCAGATCTCTATGATCTAAAATAGTTCTTGTCCAGTTCAATGAGTGTACAAACAGCATGCAAACATTGTGAAGATGTGTCTTTGGGGGGTGGCCTGATTTTTTATTTCAAGCCCATTTCCAGGAAATGAGAACAAGGCTGGCCTACAGATTATTTTTATTAGGACAGGCTGAGGCCATAAATACTTTCGCTGCCCAGATAAATCAGTAATGAATGGCAGCCAGAAAGGGATGAAGGAGGTTCATTGGAAAAGGGGCTGGGAGAGCTAGAGTTTAATACGGGTCCCAGCGTGCAACTACAGTGGCCACTTCAAGATTTGAGGTATTTTATATACATGGAACAGCTGGGACCATGCAATAAAACAAACTTACATTTGGCATGGTGGGTGTAATAGTTAGTGTCTGTAACTCCAGCACCAGGGAGGCTGAAGAAGCAGGGCTGCCATGAGTACCAAGCCAGCCTTGGTTACAGAGTGAGACCCTATCTCAAAAAGCAAAATAGAACAATATAAAAGAAGAAAGATTTGGGGCAAGTAGTTTTGAAACTTTTAGATAGTCAAAATTTTTACTGTTATCTGTTTTGCTTGTATTTGGTGGGAGGCCAGTAGGAGGGAAGGGTTTGTTTGCTGTTTTCTAAACAGCATTTTCTGTTGTAAAATTATCTTAATATATTCCAAGACAGATTAAAGAATGCCACGAGACAGAGTGCTTTACTAATTAGGTTTCGATGATGTGTTGGAGCTAACTTCTTACTATTTAATTGAACAAGTGATTCCTGCCCTAAAAATGGCTTTGTTTTGTGTCATCAGGGTTAGCAAATAAATGGAATGCTACCTCACTTCTCTAGAAATTTACATTAAGACAAGGCACAGTGCTAGAAGGAAAAGAGTATTTGAAATCGTCAGAAGAACTGGACTTACTACTCTCTAACTTCTTTGGTTACATCAATAATCTTATAAGACTAATTCCAACTGGGGAAGTTTTTCTAAATAGCTTCTGAACCAAGCCTTTAATTCCGGCACTTGGGAGGCAGGAGGATCTTTGAGTTCGAGGGCAGCCTGGTCTATATAGTTTCACCACAGCCTGGCCAGAGTAGACATTTTCAAGACAGCGTGGAGATCACTGTTAAAGGTGCAGCGTGAGAGATTGAGGGGAGGGGATTGTACATTAGAATTTCCATGGGAACAGATATTGAAATACACACTTGGTATACCTGCAGGGCCGTAGACTGACCTGCCTGCAAGTCAAGGTGTGTTTCTCCCTTCATCAACCAAAAAAGGTAAGTGCGGTCCTTACGGAAGCTGTGTTTCCATAGATTCCTTCCTTCCCACTCCATGTCTAACACATTCTCCCATATTCCGTTTTGGTAGATAATTTCCATTTTACTAATTTTCAAATAAAACAGCATTTAATGCAAGTTATAGGAAAAGCTCACCATACTTCTCACTTGCCTTCTGCCCTGCTCTGTGGAAGAGAAGTTCCTCTGCCCATCCTTTGCAAGCATCTGTCATCTAAAAATCTGCCTGCTCCTACCTGCTTTTCAAAAAATGTTCAGAAAATACATCCCTGCCCATTGTCAACAGATAGGGCTTATTTATGAACTGGAAGTTGTTGCTGCTTTTTATTTTCGATGTTATGAGGATAAACCCCACACATAGTTACAAAGCAAATTTACAGGAGAAATGTTTCCCTTCTCTTCACCTTAGATGGAGTCCTTCAATGATTTCCAAGCAGTCTTGCCGATTTCAGTCTTGAATGTGGACAACAGAGAATGAAACAGAAAACACTTAGTCACAAATCTTAATAAATGTACCTTATCTTTCCTAGCACATTTCCTGTCATTTCTACTTATCATAGTCTTAGTCTTTTTTTTTTTTTTTTTTTTTGGTTTTTTTTCGAGACAGAGTTTCTCTGTGTAGTTTTGCGCCTTTCCTGGAACTCACTTGGTAGCCCAGGCTGGCCTCGAACTCACAGAGATCCGCCTGGCTCTGCCTCCCGAGTGCTGGGATTAAAGGCGTGCGCCACCAACGCCCGGCAGTCTTAGTCTATTTTATGAAACTACTCAGGAAGTTATACTGTCACCCTGTTGCTTTTATCTTAGCGTGTTTAACAGAAATCAACACAAATCTCTTGAGACGAAATTGTCCTTTAGGTTCAGAATGATTTGAACTCTTTAAAAACAGAATTCAAACCTGAGAGTTTGTGTTTAAAGATACCTATTTGCCTGTATATTTGTTTGTTTCTGAGACAGAGTCTCTGGAACTCACCGGGTAGCCCAGGCAGGTTTGAGAGTCTGGCGACCCTTCCTGCCTCAGCCTCTGGAGTGGTGGAGTGAGCCACCACTTTATGCTTTGAGATGACGTTTTAATGGATTATGTAGAACTCAACATTATTTTCTGACCTGTGGAACTAGAAGTAAAGAGAGAATCACAGTTAGTGTTAGTTCTAGGTCCTAAAATTGGCGAATCAGTTAAGAGAAAAGCGGTGTCTGTGTTACTCATTGACATGTACACATATTTGTTTTCTGTGTCAGAATTTTGGATCACAATTTTTATTTCAAGCAGACTTACAGCATTTTCATTTTTAAGGCTAAGGAAATTAAGTTATGTAGTTAAAGTTCAGTGTGGTATCATTATGTCTCTTATGTGTCCAGTAAATTTTCAATAGATTTTAATTGCATAATGACATCTTGCATTATATGTCTGACTCTTGGCACATATATGTCTGCAGACATGCCAGCTTTATCAGCTGGTAAACAGTGGTAAACTGTTTGAAATGTTTACGTATATGTATTTTTCCTTAGCAGTATGTTATTTCTGGTGTCTAAACTAGCCATAGAATTTTTGCACTTGAAGAATTCAAATTCTTGAACAAACACATAGGGAAAAACTTTGTGGTTTGACTTAAGATTTTACATATTAAGTATTTTGATGGTGAAAGATATGTAAAGTTATTGTAGTTCAAGTTCTGAGAATGAGGTTGCTTATGATAAATGTCAACCAAAAAATTATTCCAGTTCATTACAGGAATAAAACAGTACATAAGGAAACACGTGATGAGTGAAGGGAGGGAGGGATGGGCAAGAATAAAAACGATCAACACAGGGAAGCACAAACAGTTGAAGTTTTTTTCTAATGTGGCAACTAACTCAGAAAATAATATACAGTAGGTATAATTTTGTACTTTTGAATAACTGATATTTAGAGTGAATTGTTGGCAGACGACTTTGAACATTGCTATACTCCAGACAGGTGAAGTTCACTGCCATAATTTGAAGAAAAGAAGCAACCCTGACTTCCTCCTGGAAAGGAATTCGAAGGACCAATCACCATGGATCTAGCGTACATTCCTGAAGACTTATCCAGCTGCCCCAAATTTGGGAATAAATCCTGTCCGCCCACCAATCGCTCTTTTCGTGTCCGTGTGATAATGTACTCGTTTATGACCGGAGCCATGGTGATCACCATCTTTGGGAACTTGGTGATCATGATTTCCATATCACATTTCAAACAGCTCCACTCTCCTACCAACTTCCTGATCCTCTCCATGGCAACCACGGACTTCCTGCTGGGCTTTGTCATCATGCCTTACAGCATGGTGAGATCAGTGGAGAGCTGCTGGTATTTCGGGGACGGCTTTTGCAAATTCCATGCGAGCTTCGACATGATGCTCAGCCTGACCTCCATATTCCACCTGTGCTCCATCGCCATCGACCGATTTTATGCGGTGTGTTATCCTTTGCACTACACCACCACCATGACGGTGTCCATGATCAAGAGGCTGCTGGCTTTCTGCTGGGCGGCCCCTGCTCTTTTTTCTTTTGGCTTAGTTCTATCAGAGGCCAATGTGTCCGGTATGCAGAGCTACGAGATTCTTGTGGTTTGCTTCAATTTCTGTGCACTTACATTCAACAAGTTCTGGGGCACAATACTGTTCACTACCTGCTTCTTCACGCCTGGCTCCATCATGGTTGGTATTTACGGTAAAATTTTTATTGTTTCCAAACGACATGCTCGAGCCCTCAGCAACAGGCCGGAGAACACAAAAGGAGAAGTAAGAAAAAACCTGTCTAAGAAAAAGGACAGGAAAGCAGCTAAGACCCTGGGCATCGTCATGGGGGTATTTCTAGCGTGTTGGTTGCCTTGCTTTCTGGCTGTTTTGATTGACCCGTATTTAGACTACTCCACACCCATCATAGTGCTTGATCTTCTGGTATGGCTTGGGTACTTCAACTCTACTTGCAACCCCCTCATCCATGGCTTTTTCTACCCGTGGTTTCGCAAAGCTCTTGAGCATATAGTGTCAGGAAAAATATTTCGCTCCAATTCAGAAACTACAAATCTTTTTCCTGAAGCCCATTAAGGAAAAAACAAAACAAAAACACTATGAATATGAACTGAACACAGAAAGTGACACTATGTTGAGCCTTCCAATTCCAGGTGTGGTGGTTTGAATGAGAAAGCCCCTATTGGCCCATATGTTTGAATACTTGGTCTGCAGTGGGTAGAACTGTTTGGGAAGGATAGGAGGTGTGGCCTTGCTGGAGGAGTGTCACTGGGGTGGACTTTGAGGTGTCAATAGCCCAGCCACTCCCAGTTAGGTCTCTCTGTCTCTGTCTAGAGCTTACACATCAAGATGTAAGCTCTCAGCTACTGCTCCAGTGGCATGTCTACTGCCTACTGCCATGCTCACCCTCTGAAACTGTAAGACCCCCATAACCTGTTTCTTCTATAAGTTGCCTTGTCATGGTGTCTCTTCACAGCAATAGAACAGTGCCTAAGACACCAGATCACTGAAAACAGTGGTCTATCTGTGACATTTCAGCAACTACAGTTCTGTAAGATGCCAAAAGCTCCTTCCAACAGCTTTAACCATTTAACTGATAAATTCGTTGATTAACTGAGTTTGAATCCAGAGTGGAGTTACTCTGTCTGCTATAAACAACAACAATAAAAAAACTGCATAGAAGAAATATGAAGTGTAACATGGAATAAATTTATACCCTCAAGACAAAGACTATCTTCAGAATAAAGAATTTAAAGTGCTAACAGTTTTGGATCCTGTCTAATTGTGCTTTAGGAATTCATGGGAAGATTTGTATGATTTGATGGAGCTTCTAGTGAACTGCTTTATTTGACACAATTCTCTTAAATACCTTAGTTTCCCACGCTAGGTGCTGGTTTCCTCTCTGACCTTCTCAACTCACTCCAGACACATTGCATTCAAGAGCCCTCTTTGCCCAGGGTTTCCAGTGGAAAACAGCAGGAAGGGGTCAGTGGTTAGAGGAAGGAATCAAGCTTTCCACATAGGTATCTTCTGCAAATCTGCCCCAGGGCTGGCTGTAGTTTTCAGAAAAAGGTCATGTGGTGTCCACACAGCCATGTGTGGAAATTCTGCAACTGTACCCTTCCAGGGCCATTCTGGTGTAGCATGAATGCCATACTGCCATTGGTCTTAGGTACCAGGCTTTCTCTTGCTGTTTCTGTTAAACCAGTGTCCACATTTGGCTTTGTAAATACTTCCTCTGTTGGAAGTTCCTCACCCTGCTGCATGGCAGCACTATCTGTCCTCTGTTAAACATCTCAGGACCTGGGGCTTTCCCTTGTTCCAAAGAGACCCATCTTAAACAAGTGGGAAGGTGAAGGTCAACACCCAAGATTGCCCTCTGACCTTCACACTGGATTCAGTGGCACAAGCTTGTACCCATACGCACTCACAAACACACTCACACATCTCTCTCTCACCAACATATAA
>CABHPR010153430.1:0-34300 GCA_902168415.1 Peromyscus melanophrys | reverse complement strand
GTGTGTGTGAGTGTAAGGCACTGGTAATGAATAACAGTCTGACTTCTGATAAATGTGTTGTTAGACTGTGGAGCTGTCATTGAACTCAAATAGAGAAATGCTCATAGCTAGCAGTCTACAAATGAGGCATTTTGATATCTTTTAAGGCTATCTAGAGAAAAAGAAGCAGGAAAAGGGTTGCTGGGAAATCTACAAATACCACTTAATTTATTAGGCCAGTTAGTTCTGTACTTGTTTCAAAAATATTTTCGCCGGGCGGTGGTGGCGTACGCCTTTAATCCCAGCACTCGGGAGGCAGAGGCAGGCGGATCTCTGTGAGTTCGAGGCCAGCCTGGTCTACAAAGTGAGTTTCAGGAAAGGTGCAAAGCTACAACAGAGAAACCCTGTGTCAAAAAAACCAAAAAAAAAAAAAAAAAAATTTCTTTAGCCGGGTGGTGGTGGTGCATTTCTTTAATCCCAGCACTTGGGAGGCAGAGGCAGGCGGATCTCTGTGAGTTCGAGGCCAGCCTGGTCTACAGAGTGAAATCCAGGACAGGCTCCAAAGCTACACAGAGAAACCCTGTCTTCAAAAACAAAAACAAAAACAAAAACTAAAAAAAATTATACTATCTTGATTTGAGTCAAGACTAATTTTCACGGTTTATCAAAGGGAGATTACAGTTTCTTGAAGAAGCTTATGATATGATAGACAATGAGGGTAAAGGTGCTAAGTGCTCTCAGATGTAAGCATTTGTCCTTGGTGCTTTCTAGAGTATCAGATATTAACTTACTTGGTTTTGTTTTGTTTTTTTAATTGAGAACGTAAGGAAATCTCTGAATCCTGTTCATTAAATACAAACACTTGGACTGAGGGTGTAGTCTAGTGGAGGCATTGGGTTCAGGATTACAGCAACATCAAAAAATAAAACACTTATACTTTTATTACATCTGTCTGTGGCACTGAAGGCTCAGGAAGCTTAGGCAGGATAATCACTTGAACTCAGGAGTTTGAGGACAGCAAGATCCTCTGTCCTCCACCCCCCCCCCCCCAAAAAAGCAAATAAAAAAACTCTGTCCAATGAACTAAGCTGCTGCCTGTGGCGTTGAAGTCCAGATTGCAGAAAGAGATTGGCTCTTACCTCGAGGTAGACTGAAAGGTAACTGAATTCTAGAATATTGAGCTGTCAAGCTTGCCTGTGAGAAGGCTTTGCTTTCCAATCCACTCCTTCAGCTGAGTGCTGAATCACTTGGCTCTGTATAGGGCAGCTTTTAGTGGTGTGCAGCTGGGCCATACAGAATCTAAGCCCGCTGTGGTCCACTTTTTGGCCTAAGAACACATCTTGGTTTGACTGGGAATCATCAGTCTCTGTTTTTGGATTGCCTTTGTATCCACAGAGGAGCCTAATGAGCCAGCTTCCATAGCTTCTTGTGTTTTACCCTTCTAGAGAAGAGCCTACCTTTGGGGCTTTTTAATGACTGACAAGCTTCTTAGCTTCTAAAGTCAAACACCTCAGTATATAACAAAAAGGAGGGAGGGGAGATTAATGCTTACTGAACATTTACCAAGCACTGACACGAGTGTTTTATTTATTAACAAACGTAGGTAATTGCCGGGCGTTGGTGGTACACGCCTTTAATCCCAGCACTTGGGAGGCAGAGCCAGGTGGATCTCTGTGAGTTCGAGGCCAGCCTGGGCTACCAAGTGAGCTCCAGGAAAGGCGCAAAGCTACACAGAGAAACCCTGTCTCGAAAAACCAAAAAAAAAAAAAAAAAAAAAGTAGGTAATTACCATATTCCCATTTTATAGCAGGGTAAACTGAGACATAAACAAGTTGGATATCTTGTGCAGTACCACAGAGCTGGTTATAAATATAGATGAAATTTGAACAGGGAGTCTGGTTCCAAGCCTATAATCTTTGTGTTATGTTTTTGTTTATCTTGAGACAGGCTCTCACTATGCATCCTTGGTTGGCCTGAAACTTACTATGTGGATAGTTATGGCCTTGATACAGCTGCCCCACCTCCTGAGTCCTGGGATTAAAGGCCTTCACCACTATGCTGGCCAAGCCTACAGTCTTTGACATGTGGTCTTGCTGTATAACCTGGGCTGGCCCAAACTTGCTGTGTAGCTCAGGCTGTTCTGAAATTCAAAGAACACAATTATAGTGCTGGGATCACATGTGCCCACACTCAGTCTGAAGCACTTTTTGTTTGTTTTTTGTTTTTCAAGACTTTCTCTATGTAGGCCTGGCTGCTTGGCACTCCCTCTTATAGACCAGGCTGGCCTTGAACTCTAGAGATCCACCTGCCTCTCTCTGCCTCCAGAGGGCCTGGTGTTGAAGGTGTACACCACACATGTGTGTGTGAACATACTTTTGCCCTGATATGGGTGCCAGAACCTCTGTGGAGGTGAGAGGACAACTTCTGGGAGTCAGTTCTACCTGTGGATCTCGGGTAGAGTTCAGGTCATCAGGTTTCACAGCAAGTGCCTTAACCTTAGCTGAGCCATCGTGCCATGCCACCGTCCCCTTTTTGAGATAAAGTCTCATGTGCCTCTGCCTCATGAATGCTGGGATTATACATGATTGCTCAATTTTGTTTGTAGGGTTTTTTGCCTTTATTTATTTGTGTATCTACGTACTCTTGGAATGCTTCCCATTAAATGTATGGACTTATATACCACTTGTCTTAATTAGAGCTTCTGTTGCTGTGAAGAGACAACCATGACCATGGCAACTCCTTTTTGTTTGTTTTTTGTTGTTTTTTTTTTTTGGAGACAGGGTTTCTCTGTGTAGCTTTGTGCCTTTCCTGGAACTCACTCTGTAGTTCCAGGGCTACACAGGGTTTCTCTGTGTAGCCCTGGAACTTGCTTTGTAGACCAGGCTGGCCTCGAACTCACAGAGATTCACCTGGCTCTGCCTCCCGAGTGCTGGGATTAAAGGCGTGCGCCACCACCGCCCGGCTGTTTGTTTGTTTTTGAGACAGGGTTTCTCTGTGTAGCCCCGGAACTTGCTTTGTAGACCAGGCTGGCTCGAACTCACAGAGATCCACCTGCCTCTGCCTCCCAAGTGCTGGAATTAAAGGTGTACGCCGCCACCGCCACCACCTGGCAACTACAGCAACTCTTTTTTTTTTTTTTCCTTTCTTCTTTCCCCCCCCCCATTTTTACTTATTTATTTATTTTTCTAGTATCAGCTTGATACAGTATAAATTCTTATCCCAGTAGTGAAATGTTTCACTGAGGCTTGCCCAGTAATTGAGTAAAACCAAAACTTATTATAAGCCACAGTCATCCTAGGGTTCTCCTTGCTATGTAGCCTCCCTGGATCTGTGGGTTGCAGTCTGATTGTTCTTTGCTTTATATCTAGAATCCACTGATGAGTGAGTATATACCATGTTTGTTCTTCTGGTTTTGGGTCACCTCACTCAGGATGATATTTTCTAGTTCCATCCATTTGCCTGCAAATTTCATGCTGTCATTGTTTTTCTCTGCTGAGTAGTACTCCATTGTGTATATGTACCACATTTTCTTAATCCATTCTTCAGTTGACGGGCATCTAGGTTGTTTCCAGGTTCTGGCTATTACAAATAGTGCTGCTATGAACATAGTTGAGCATGTATCTTTGTGGTATGATTGAGGATTCCTTAGGTATATGCCCAAGAGTGGTATGGCTGGGTCTTGAGGTAGATCGATTCCCAATTTTCTGAGAAACTGCCATACTGATTTCCACAGTGGTTGTACAAGTTTGCACTCCCACCAACAGTGGAGGAGTGTTCCCTTTGCTCCACATCCTCTCCAACATTGACTGTCATTGGTGTTTTTGATCATAGCCATTCTGACAGGTGTAAGATGGTATCTCAGAGTCGTTTTGATTTGCATTTCTCTGATGATTAAGGATGTTGAGCATTTCTTTGACTTTCAGCCATTTGTGATACTTCTTTTGAGAATTCTCTGTTTAGCTATTTAGCCCATTTTTTAATTGGATTGTTCAGTATTTTGATGTCTAGTTTCTTGAATTCTTTATATACTTTGGAGATCAGTCTTCTGTCAGATGTGGGGTTGGTGAAGATCTTTCCCCATTCTGTAGGCTGCCTTTTTGTCTTATTGACCACACAGCGACTCTTATAAAGGAAAACATTTGAAGTGTTTGCTTATAGTTTTAGAGGTTTAATCTGTTATCATGTCAGGGAGCATGGTTGCATGCAGGCAGACATGGTGCTGGAAAAGGAACTGCTGCATGTTGATATGCAGGCAACAGGAAGTAGACTAATGTCACATTGAGCGAAGATGATCTCAAAGCCTACCCCCACAGTGACACACTTCCTCCAACAAGGCCACATCAACTCCAACAAAGCCTCATCTCCTAGTGGTGCCACTCCCTATAGGCTTATGGTGACCCGTTATATTTAACGACGACACCACTCAAACAAAAAAAAATCTCACTACAGAATTAGAACTAGAAAAACACTTAGCTTTATATTTTCTTTCATAACTTGTTACCTGCACTCCATTTTAATGAGTCCTTCTCTGCCTGCCAGCCAGATCCCAAATAATGACACAGAGACTTACATTAATTGTGAAAGCTTGGCCTATAGCTTAGTCTTGTTTCTAACTAGGTCTTATATCGTGAATTAACCCATATGTTTTAATCTACATTCTACCATGTGACTTTTTGTTTTACCTTTCATTCTGTACCTCTGACTTGTGTGTCCCCTGGCATCTCCTGTGCACCTAGATTCCTCCTCTTCTCTCTCTGCTAGGAAGTCTTGCCTATACCTCTTGCCTAGCTATTGGCCATTCATTTCTTTATTAAACCAATCAGAAGACACCTTGGCACATCTTTACAATGTAAACAAATATTCCACAACACTCCATCTTCCCTCGTTCCCTTATATTTAGCTTTCCTTGTTCCCTTTTCTTCATTTTATACTGTACCCACAGGTGCATTTGTTTACATATGTACACACGCATGCACACACACACATATGTACTCGGATTTCACAGATGAGTGAAAATATGTGGGAATTTTTTTCTTTCCTAGATTGTGAGCTCACTTAATATTGTTAAGTCTGAGTCTATTTTCCTGAAAATTTGTTAACTTCATTTTTCTTTATAGCTAAATAGTATTCCATTTTTTTGTATACTGAATTTTAGTTACCTGTTCATCTATTGGTGGACAATGAGGCTGATTCTAATTCTTTGTTATAGTGAATAAAGTATCAATAAACATACTGATTCATGTGAATGTATGTATGTATGTGTCTGTGAATGGAGAAATAAAAGCACATAGTATTCTTCCAGAGGGTCTGAGTTTGATTCCTTGGAACCCATAGTTCACAATTGCCTGTAACACTAGCTCAGGGCATCTGTCACCCTCTGCTGACCTCCAAGGGTATCTGTAAATGTGTGTGTGTGTTTTGTGGATGTGCGTGGATAGTATTTTATTTTGGTGGGCTCATCTATGCATCAAAAGATTACTAGCAGCATCCACTAAATGCCAGTAGCACCTCCCTCAAGTGGGACAACCGGTCTCTCCATCATTGCCTTGTGTCCTTGATTGGGGGCTGTTGTATCAGGATGAAGTCTGTCTTCATGTTTTGTAGAGCTCAGCCTACAGCCTGCCTTTTCATTTCCTTAACCCTAAGTCTTCCCTTCCCTTTACCTCCCCTTCCCTCTCCTCTGCCTCTGAGCTTTTTCTTTAGAATCAGTAACCCAGCACTCAAAGTAAACTGTGCACATGGCTCAGGGGTTCTTTGTCTCCTTGCAGGGCTGTGGTGGAGGCTGTGCATCGGCTAGACCTCATCCTTTGCAACAAAACTGCTTATCAAGAAGTGTTCAAACCAGAGAACATTAGCCTGAGGAACAAGTAAGCTAGAGATCCTGAGCTAGAGTCTTACTATTGCCCTCCCTGTCTCTACTATTAACTGTGCTGGGTATAAATAAATGTACGTTACCTTTAGCCTCCTGACCTCATGGTACACTACTGAACCATGAAGTCCCTGGCTTTCCTGAGAGAAGAGATGGGAATCCTTCATTCCATCTGCAGCTTGTACATCCACTAGATTGGTACCATAAGAATGGCATTTGAATTGAAGGGATTGGTCATGTGAAGGGGAAAAAAGAAATAAAATGGAGAGAAGAGACTCTAGGGGGAATGAAGACTGTTAAAATTCTTACTTCCTGCTGCTGTCTTTTGGGGGATCCTCTTACTTCCTAGGTTGTAGTTCCCATCATTGACACTGATGTCTCTTGGGAGGCAGAGATCTGTTGGTGTCGGTAATAGCCCATGCCTTGCCCTTAGCTCTGTGTGTTCTTTGTCAAGGGATGGCAGTACCTCATGCTCCCTTACGCCTCCCCAGGTTGCGTGAGCTCTGTGTGAAGCTTATGTTCTTGCATCCGGTAGACTATGGGAGGAAGGCTGAGGAGCTGCTGTGGAGAAAGGTATACTATGAAGTTATCCAGCTTATCAAGACTAACAAAAAGGTAAGGGAGGCCCTAGGATTGGAAACAAAACTTATCTAAAGAGGTGAAGTTGAGCAAGGAAAAGAGCTAGAAAAGTAGGTCCAGAGCATTCTTGGAGGTGGGGGTTGTGTGGGGACGGACCCATGATGGGATGAGGACACACGGACAGAAGAGAGGAAAGGAAAAGTTATACATAATTGAAATTGGAGAAGGGAGGGAGCTTATTTTCACATGAGAGGACCAGAGAGGTTGATCTAAGGCTGTAGGGGTAACTTTTTGTGGGAAGAGAGATGTGGTTGAGATCCTGGAGCCAAGAACAGAAGCCATTTCCTCATTTAGATGCAGAGGTTGTGGCAGAGGGAGTGCTTCTCTGGGCTGATTTCTTTGCCTTTCCTGATCTCCAGCATATCCACAGCCGGAGCACCTTGGAATGTGCCTACAGGACTCATTTGGTTGCTGGCATTGGCTTCTACCAGCATCTCCTTCTCTATATCCAGTCCCACTACCAGCTTGAACTACAGTGCTGCATTGACTGGACTCATGTCACGGACCCCCTCATAGGTCAGTGAAACCTAAAACGGCTTGAGGAATAGGTTCTTGTGCCTTATCATCTTCAAAGTTGGAGTAACTAGTGAGCAGCCAGGCCATGGAACACCTTCAGATGCTTTGTAAAATCAGATTTATCCAAACAAGCATGAGTTACTTACAGTGAAGGTTTTAAGGAATGAGAGGCCCAGAATTTGTGAAGTAATGTGGAGGCTAAGGGAGGGGACCTGGCTAGAGTGTAGATCTGGCTCTAGAAGATGCTATTAACCTTTGTTTTCTTCTTCTGGTTGAGTTCTACTGGTCCTGTTGCTTTTAGCTTTAGGGAATGTTTTCCAGTATTTGGTTAAAGTTTTAAAATTTTGAGAAATGTTGGGAAAATTGTTGACCGTCTTTCTAGACGTGCAGCCAACAGAGGTCCTAGCAGCAGTGGCTTTACTTTTGTTGCTCACACTTTCCCTTTAGCTCAGATCCCTTTAGAGGCCCTCCCTCCATCTCTCCTTGTTCTGTAGGTCCTCTTCCCTCCTCCAGAGCCCTGCCCCAGCTTTCACTAGGAGGTAGACTTTCTGTCAGAGATGGAAGCCATGTCCTTGCTACCACCTGACATGTTCTTGTCAGATGCAGAGCATCTCTGTTTTGTGTTCTTAAAATATTGAGAAACAAAAGGAAGAGCTGGGTCAAGGGCTTGCCACAGAAGCATAAGGACCTGAGTTTGGATCTCCAGCACCCATGTAAAAACCAGGTAGGACACTTGCAGATCTGTGACCCCAGCTCTAGGAAGGTGGAGTCAGAAAGATCCCTGGGGCTTGCTGTTCAGACAGTCCAGCTGACCTGAAGAGCTTCAGGTTCAGTTCCTCAACTAAGGTGGAGAGGGCCAGTATGATGGCCAGTGGGCCAAGGCACGTGCTGCCAAGCCTGATGACCTGAGTTCAATCCCTGAGATCCACATTATAAAAGGAGAGAATCAGCTCCTAGAAGTTGTCCTCTGGCTTCCACATGTGTGCTGTGGCATGCACACCCACCTACATACACATATACACATAAAACAAATAATAAATGTAATAAAAAATTGTAAAGGGGGAAAAACAATTGAGGAAGATACCCAGTGTCTACATCTGGCCCTTATACATATTGTTCTCACACACACGTGTGCATGGGTACACACACATAAGCAAAGAGGGCTGACATACTACAGCTCAGTGATAGAGTGCTTGTCTGACTGTGGGAGGCCCTACGTTCAAGCCCCAATTCCACAAAACAGCAGCAAGATTAGTGTGGAGGCAGTGTCTGTAGGCTTTACTAGAAAGTGAAAGGGTCCACTGTGGTGGTATTGTGTACCTTAATAAACTTATCTGGGGTCAGAGACAGAACAGCCACAATATGAAACAGAGGTTAGGCAGTGGTAGCATACGCCTTTAATCTTAGCATTCCAGAGACAGAAATCCCTCTGGATCTCTGTGAGTTCAAGGCCACATTGGAAATGGCCAGGCATGGTGACCCACGCCTTTAATCCCAGAAAGCACGCCTTCAATCCCAGGGAGTGTTGGTAAAAAGCAGAAAGGTATATAAGGCATGAGGACCAGAAACTAGAGTCCTTTGGCCTGGAGAAGCCTTTGGCCTGGAGAAGCATGTGGCTGGTTAAGCTTTCAGGCTTCTAGCAGCAGTTCAGCTGAGACCCATTCTGGATGAGGGCTCGGGGCATCCAGTCTGAGGAAACGAGACCAGCTGAGGATTCAGCGAGGTGAGATAGCTGTGGCTTATTCTGTCTCTCTGACCATCCAGCATTTCACCCAAATACCCGGCTCAGGATTGATTTTATTAATAAGAACTTTTAAGACTCATGCTACAGTCCACAGCCTCAGAATTTACTTCAGACCTTCCGGTCCCCAAACACTACACTTTTTGTCTTTGGTGTTTTCGTTCAGTCTAGTAGAAAGTCTGCAGGAACATCAGGAAAAGTTGTTCAGAGCGGGACTCCCTACCCAGGGGATCCACAAAGCAACAGGGCATGAGGCCAGGTGCTCTTTGAAAATGTTCTGTTTTGTTTTGAGTTAGGGTCTCACTATGTATCTCTGTCTGCCCTGGAACTCGCTCTGTAGATCAGGCTGGCCTTGAACTCACAGACATCCACCTGCCTCTGCCTTCTAAGTGCTGGGATTAAAAGCACGTACCACCACACCCAGCTATGTATCAGGGTACTCCTGAGTGAAGAAACCCTCAATGTAGCATGCATTTGTGAATCTTACCAAATTTGGTACCTTCACGTAGGTTGCTTTGATATAGTTCTTCCCGTCTCCTCTCCTAATACTGGAGCCTCATCCCTTTCTGTTAGATTTCCTGTGTTGACCTTTCAGATGACCTTCCTCTTGGGCACTGTCCTCTTTTGAGGGTCTTCTTTCTTTTGTGCCTCTGTGTCCACTTTCTTCTTAATAAGTGTCTTCTCAGCTCTATAATACAGTTGCAAGGCTGGCCTAGCATCTCCTCTTCACTTAGGAGATGTTTCTACCTAGGTGGGTGTAGAGGAATGGACTCATAAATCAATATCTGAGCTGGGCGATGGTGGGGCACACCTTTAATCCCAGCACTTGGGAAGCTGAGGCAGGCTGATCTCTGAGTTCGAGGCCAGCCTAGTCTACAAAGTGAGTTTCAGGAAAAACAAAAACAAAACAAAACAAAAAAAAATCAACATCTGTCTCTCCTCCCCCCACCCACCCACCCACCCCCTTTCAGGATGCAAGAAGCCAGTATCTGCTTCAGGAAAGGAGATGGATTGGGCACAGATGGCATGCCACCGATGTCTGGTGTACCTGGGGGATTTGTGTAAGAATCTTCACTTTGCATTTTCTCTGCCTTGGGCTATGGGAAGGGTGCAGACTGCTTCAGTTGTTGGTACCATCTTTTATGTATTGGAGAGCTGAAGAAACAGTTGATCACAGTGTTCTGTCTTTCATGCCTGTGAGCCAGCTCTCTATGGAGAGCTAGGAATGGGGAAATGCCTTTGACATTTGAAGTAGTCAGAATGATCACTATTTCAGTAGGTTAGGAAATTTTGTAGCTTGGGTCCTTTTCCTTGGAAGCCTTCTGTTATCTCTATGGGCTCCTAGGTGGATAGGAACTTGAGCATCAAGAAGCTTAGAGAGGGCTGGAGAGATGGCTCAGAGGTTAAGAGCACTGGCTGTTTACAGAGGTCCTGAGTTCAATTCCCAGCACCCACATGGTGGCTCACAACCATCTGTAATGAGATTTGGCGCCCTCTTCTGGCCTGCAGGGATACATGCAGACAGAACATTGTATACATAATAAATAAATAAATCTTAAAAAAAAAAAAAAGAAGCAGCAGCTTAGAGAGCACTTAACTGCATGGTGAGTGTTGCCGAGGCTGGAAAGGTGCTGAGTCTCTAGTCTTTGTAGACGTCCATTCCGTATTGGGCTGCTGGTATAGATATGCTGGGCACATTACATTTCATTGACCAGAAGCCCTTTTGGCTCTGTCTCCACCGCACTCCTGGTCTATCTACTTGTGGTCACTAGTATGCATAGAGTTCACGGTTTTACATTAACTGGACCAGTGTCTTCCTGTAGAATCAACCAGTTGCATTCTAGAACCAAATACCAGAGATTTGTGCAAGCAACTGTATTTACTGCAACTCCCTACATTGGGAAGAGACACTCAAGATGAACCTGCTCACTTTATAGATGCTGACTCTTGTAAGCAGACATTTCCTGTCCTGACCGCCAGGTCTCAAATAACCGACTCAAAGGCTGAATATGAATTATAAATGCTCGGCTGATAGCTCAGGCTTCTTTCTAGCTAACCCTTACACATAAATTAACCCATTTTTCTATCTGTGCTTTGCCACGTGCCTCATGGCTTGTTACCTCTTTTTTTTTTTTTTTTTTTAAGATTTATTTATTTATTATGTATACAGTGTTCTGTCTGCATGTCTGCCTGCAGGCCAGAAGAGGGCGCCAGATCTCATTACAGATGGTTGTGAGCCACCATGTGGTTGCCAGAAGTTGAACTCAGGACCTCTGGAAAAGCAGTCAGTGCTCTTAACCTCTGAGCCATATCTCCAGCCCATTACCACATTTTTTATATATCCTGCTTGCTCAGCAGCTGGCTGGCGTCTCTCCCGACACTGCCCTCCTTCTTCCCATTATTCTCAGTTTGGCTTTCCTGCCTAACTTTCTGCCCAGCTCCTGGCCTGTCAGCTTTTTTATTAACCAGTGAGAGTAATACATAGTCACAGTGTAGAAAAGGATTGTTCCACAGCAGATTCTTTACATTTTGAATCATTAGCAAGGAAGAGAGTCAAGTACTGTGTCAAAGACCTCACAGCCTGTGTGTTAGTCCATGTCCCTGCCTCCCAGGCGCTTCACAGCTTTTCAGGGAGGGCTTCTAAAACCTGAGATCATCCCTTTCCCCTGCTCTCTCCTATAGCACGCTATCAGAATGAATTGGCTGGTGTGGACACTGAGCTGCTAGCCGAGAGGTTTTACTATCAAGCCTTGTCAGTAGCGCCCCAGATTGGTAAGTGTCCTCCTTGGATGTAAACCAGATCATTTCCAAGGTAGAAGTTCTATTGGTCATAGATAGGCCTTGTGCTCATTCCTCCAGGTCCTTGATTCTCCCATTCTCCTAGTTCACCATGGGTATATATTCTCCCTTTGTGACACACAGAAGACGAAGGAAGGGGAGAGAAATGGACAAGTCTTAACAGAGAAGAAGGATAAAATGGTTCCTCTCTCTGTGAGGTCGCTGTAGAAAGAAGAGATCATACATCAGCTTGCCCACAGAAGGGGTAGTGGGAGCAGGGATGAGAGTCAATTACAGGGGTTGATAGAGTGCTTGCCAAGCCTGCATAAAGACCCCGTGTTTGATCCCTAGCACCGCAGAAGCCAGGGCTGGTGGTGTACACTTACAATCTCGGTGTTTGAGGGGTAGAATTAGGAAACTCCCAAGTTCAAAATCATCCTTGGCTATATACCAAGATTGAGACCAGCCTGAGCTACATGAGAGCCTATCTCAAAATATATATACTTTTTAAAGGTGCTATTATAGACAGAAACGGGGTTCACATGTAGAGTATAGTAAGAAACTCAGACTTTGAACAAACCAAATGAGCTAGAAGAAAGGAGAAGACTCCATTAAAGACCCACAGTGTAACTGAAAGGATGCACCCGGGGGTCAGGTAAATCCCAGAAAACCAAAATGGAATGATGGGAAGAGAAGCTAGTGATTCTTCTGAGGAGGAGACTGATGTGCTGGTCATCTGAGGTTCCAGGGTTGCCTGCTGCTCCTAGCTTTTTCCCCTGGAGTTCTCTAATGCTTAGTGTTTGTTGATTGGGCCTGGCAACTCCTGACTAGGAATTGTCTTTGACTCCAGGAATGCCCTTCAACCAGCTGGGCACCCTTGCAGGCAGCAAGTATTACAATGTGGAAGCCATGTATTGCTACTTGCGCTGGTAAGTGTTTGCCGGCTCTTTCCCTAGCCCTGCAGTCCTGCTTTCCCATCTGTCAACCCTGATTTCCCACTCCCCATCTCTATTTTTTCAGTCCTTTGCCAGCTTCTGGCTAAAATTGAGGTATGCTAGATTGAGGGTCTCTTCACTTAGGGGTACGCTGACATAGCCCTGCTGTGTTTTACAGAGCCACGTGGATTGATAGGTCCTTGGGATATTAAAATAACAACACTTAGTGTAAATGGGAGATTGTTCTTCTGTTGTTTCCATGTGGGTTTGTTTGAGACAGGGTCTTGCTGTGTTCCTGTGGCTGGCTGAAGCTGACTCAAACTTGCAGTGGTCCTTCTTCCTCTGTCTCCCGATTGCTGGATCATGCATATACATATCAGCCAGGATTGCTGGCTTTCTCTAGAAGGAAATGAGTTTGTTTGTTTTGTTTTGTTTTGTTTTTCAAGACAGGGTTTCTCTCTAACAGCTCTGGCTGTCCTAGAACTCCTTCTGTAGATTAGGCTGGCCTTGAACTCACAGAGAGCCTCCTGCCTTTGCCTTCTGAGGGCTGGGATTAAAGGTGTGTGCCACCACCATCTAGCCTGTTTTGTTTTTTAATTCATTAAAAAAAATTTTTTTGTTTTCTTTTTCCTTTTTTGTTGTTTTTTGTTTGTTTGTTTTTGTTTTGTTTTGTTTTGTTTTTTGAGACAAGGTTTCTCTGTGTAGCTTTGGAGCCTGTCCTGGAACTCACTCTGTAGACCAGGCTGACCTTGAACTCTGCTGCTTGCCTCTGCCTCCTGAGTGCTGGGATTATTTTTTCTTCTTTTTAAAAATTTATTTATTGTGTATACAGTGTTCTGCTTGTATGCATGCCTGCATGCCGGAAGAGGGCACCAGATCTCATTATGGATGGTTGTGAGCCACCATGTGGGTGCTGGGACTTGAACTCAGGTCCTCTGGAATAGCAGCCAGTGCCCTTAACTGCTGAGCCATCTCTCCAGCCCTGTGTTCTTTATTTTATGTGTATGAGTGTTTTGCCTACATGTATGTCTTTACTTTTCATTTGTACCTGATGCACAAGGAGGTCAGAAGAAGGCATCAGATCCCTGAAACTAGAGTTATAAATGCTTGTGAGCTCCCTGGTGGGAGCTAGGAATTGGAAACAAGGCGCAGGAGTTCAAGGCCAGCCTTAGTTACATGTGACTGTCTCAAGGGAAAAAAAACAAAACAAGATAAACATGTCACATAGTGCCAGAGTTGTTGGTTTTGTAGTGAAATAGATTTGCATTGAAGATTCAGCACTACAGTGTGCCAGGTGTGTAAGCACCTTAGGTAGTTTGTTCTTGCAGGCTCTTTTTCTTATCTTGTGTGTAGATAGTATTAGGGTATGCTGTGTGCCTGACCCGGATTAGGTGTTGCAGCATTAACAAAGACTGCAGATAAATATACTTAGTTGTAGTAAATGCTTATAGGGTGCTGCCTTGTTTGCAAGTTGAGATAATGTATTTAAGGGATGGTAAGTTAAACTTGTAACAAAGTAGGATTAATTGCTCCCTTTTATATAGAGAGGAAAGTAAGGAAAATAATACCTTTAATTGGATGAACCTGTGTGTGTGTGTCTCCCTGTCTGTCCGTCCGTCCGTGTCCATACCCCAAGTATGTACAAAGAAATTGAGGCTGAGACCCCCTCTATTTACTAGTAATAGCTTCTTAAGGTCCCACCAGGTGACCTTTCCCATTTCCTCCTGTTCCCTGTCCAGATGCAGTAGTTTACCCCTGTTTCTCCTTCAGCATCCAGTCAGAGGTGTCCTTCGAGGGAGCCTACGGGAACCTCAAGAGGCTGTATGACAAGGCAACCAAAATGTACCATCAGCTGAAGAAGTCTGAGACCAGGAAGCTCTCCCCCAGCAAAAAGCGGTAAGTGGGGCCGAGGGGAGGGACAGTTGCGGTGGCTGCAGTGGGCCCACAGAGACAGAGACTGTAGACCATTCAATGTGTACTCTGGGTTCCTCTCCTTCCAGATGTAAAGACATTAAGAGGTTGTTGGTGAACTTCATGTACCTACAAAGCCTGTTACAGCCCAAAAGCAGGTGAGTAGGAGTGAGTGAACAGGATGGGGTCAGGCAAGCCCCTGCCTTGGCTGCTCCTTCCATGGGTCAAGGAAGGAGCATCTGCTGCACTGTGCTTTCTGTGGGAAAGGCTCACCAGTTGGTTCATCTCTGACGTCCCTCACAGTTGTGTCTGGGCCCATCCTGGCTGACACCAAGTGAGTGCTTACTAGATGCTGAAGTAGTGACTGACTGAATAGACACCCACAGCCTTTCCTGGAGGTTTTAACCCTGTTTCATGTGGGGTCTGAAACACCCTCAGTCATTATTTTGTTTGTTGTTTTTATCAGTTGAAGCAGGGCCCTGCTCACACTAGACATCTTCAATTTTATCTTTTGACATTGGTCTGTGCCCCCCCCCCCAAGTCCCCATAGTCTTTATAGGATCCCTTAGTGTTTCCTCTTTTTTTTTTTTTTATTTATTTTTATTATTATTATTATTTTGAAAAATGGTGTTACTGGCCTGAAACTCACTATGTGCCTATATGGGTCAGTCTGGCCTTGAATTATCAGAAATCTGCTTGCCTCTGCCTTCTAAGTGCTGGCATTAAAGCCATATACCATCATGCCTAGGTGACTTATGTGTTTGTTGGATGTGCCAGGGCTTGAGCCCAGGGCCTTATGCGTGCTTGGCCAACACGTGAACTACATCCTTAGTCTTTGACTCTCGGGTTTTCAGTTCTGCGCCACCCCACGCCATCACTGACATTGCTTGTTCCTCCTTCCTCCCCATAGCTCCATGGATTCCGAGCTGACCTCACTTTGTCAGTCAGTCCTAGAGGATTTCAACCTCTGTCTCTTCTACCTGCCCTCCTCACCCAACCTTGGCCTAACGAACGAGGATGAGGAAGAATGTGAAAGTGGATATGCTTACCTCCCTGACCTCCTCATCTTTCAGATGGCCATCATCTGCCTTATGGGTGTGCACAGTTTAAAGAGAGCAGGTACTCTTACCGCGTCCCTCTGCTCCCCACTGTCCTGTTGGCAGTGTGACAAGACTTCCTTCCACAAGTGGTCCCTTCCTTGCATATGTGTGTAGAGGGAGGGCCGAGGAAGCCTACCGATGGACCTCCTGTGAAGGAGCAGAGGTGCTTTGGGTTCTTAGCTCTCCCCCAACCTCCTTCATAGACAGTCCTGTACTCTCCAGGGCCCAGGCCTTGGTATCAGAGCACTTAGGAAGAATCTGGAAACCTTTCTGGCAGAGGTAGTGGGAGAGGCGGTGCTAGATGCCAAGACTCTTGGGTTACCAGGAACAGTCTCAAAGCTCGAGCGAGATAAGCTAGGGCAAGAAGATACACCTACATGAAAAAGTGTGGGGTGAGCTGGTATATTCTAGTTTGTGAGAAGGTGGATACTGTTCAAGAGACTTGAGAGACCTGTGTCAAGAACCAGCTTTGAGAAGTAGTTGGGCCATTGGATGAGCTGAGAGAGGTAAGACAAGTTGGACGTGATGGTGCTTACTCCTGTTCTCCTGGTTTTAGGCTCCAAGCAGTATAGTGCAGCCATTGCTTTCACCCTGGCCCTCTTCTCCCACCTCATTAATCATGTCAACATACGGCTGCAGGCGGAGCTGGAAGAGGGCGAGAACCCTGTCTCGGCTTTCCAGAGTGATGGCACAGGTTTGAGGCTGGGGCGGGCTGTGACTCGAGAGTTTGCATGGGACTCGGGGAATAAGGAGGGAGTTGCATACTGTGTGAGAGCTGGTGTGAGAGGGTGTGTTCCAGTTTACAGGTCCTAGTGTTTTTCAGTTCGTCTCCCCTGACTTTCCCCTTTATACAGATGAACCAGAGTCAAAAGAACCACTAGAAAAGGAGGAGCCAGAGCCTGAGCCTCCCACTGTGGTGCCCCAAACTGAGGAGGGTAGAAAGAACCGTAAGCACTCCCGACTCTCTTGTCTCCGTCGCCGTCGCCGCCACCATCCTCCTAAAGCTGGTGATGACAGTGACCTGAGTGAAGGTTTTGAATCAGACTCAAGCCACGACTCTGCCCAGGCCAGTGACGGCTCAGACAGCGGCTCTGATAAGAGCCTGGAAGGCAGGGGCACTGCATTTGATGCAGAGACAGACTCAGAAATGAACAGCCAGGAGTCCCGCTCAGACCTGGAAGACATGGAGGATGAAGAGGGGACAAGGTCTCCAGCTCTGGAGCCTCCTCAGGCCAGATCAGAGGTGCCTGATTCCCTCAACGGCCCTCTGGGCCCCAGTGAGGCAAGCATTGCCAGCAATCTCCAGGCCATGTCCACCCAGATGTTCCAGACGAAGCGCTGCTTCCGACTGGCCCCCACTTTCAGCAACCTGATCCTGCAGCCCACCACGGAACCCAACAGTGTGTCCAGTCACAGGTCTTGTGTCAATGGAGATGTGGACAAGCCTTTAGAGCCAGGTACCTGAGTCTCTGCCTCCTGCTTGGGTGCACATCTCCATACTATGGTTATGAGAGACCACCTGCTCTTAGAGTGACCTCACCCTTGGTGCTTTGCTATCAGGAGTCTTTTTCCACCGCATTGCCCTGTGGCTTTGGGCTCTTCTCTCCTTGTCAGCCATTGTATTTTCTTCCCTCAAGGCATCCAGCTCCCCCCATGGGTCTCTAAAGCTGGACATAGTGTTCCTGTCCGAGCAATACTTTGGAGTGACACTCAAGTATCATTGTAGAGGGAGCCTTCTTCAACAGCAGCATTTGTGGAGCCTATTCTGTGTCAAGCTCTAGGCTAGACTGTTGTCTTTTCCTTTTTTACTACTGTGCAGCCAGCCTAGGAGCTCATGCTTGCTGGTCATTTGTTAACCACTGGGCAGCATCCCCAGTGGTTAGGGTGTTGTTTTGTCTTCAGCCTAGCAATCTGTAGTGGAAGAGCTGCCAGCCCTGTTGTTCTTGGTTGTTTTTTTGTTTTGGTTTTTTTTTTTTTTTTTTTGGTTTTTTTTTTTTTTTTTTGGTTTTTCGAGACAGTTTTTCTCTGTGTAGCTTTGCGCCTTTCCTGGAACTCACTTGGTAGCCCAGGCTGGCCTCGAACTCACAGAGATCCGCCTGCCTCTGCCTCCCGAGTGCTGAGATTAAAGGCGTGCGCCACCAACGCCCGGCTTTGTTTTTGTTTTTTTGGGGGGTTTGTTTGTTTGTTTTAAAGATTTATTTATTATGTATAAAGAGGGCGCCAGATCTCATTACAGATGGTTGTGAGCCACCATGTGGGTGCTGGGAATTGAACTCAGGACTTCTGGAAGAGCAATCGGTGCTCTTAACCTCTGAGCGATCTCTCCAGCCCATTGTTTGTTTTTTTAAGGTTCATTTATTTTATATGTATATGAGTGCTCTCTTGACTTTATGTTAGAAGAGGGCATCAGATCCCACCATAGATGGTTGTGAGTATCATGTGGGTGCTGGGAATTGAACTCAGGACTTCTGGAAGAGCAGCCAGTGCCCTTAACCACTGAGCCATCTCTCTAGCCTGTCCCTGTTCTAAATGCTGTTTTTTTTGTTGGTTTTGTTTGTTTGTTTGTTTTTTCAAGACAGGGTTTCTCTGTGTAGTTTTGGTGCCTGTCCTGGATCTTGCTCTGTAGACCAGGCTGGTCTTGAACTCACAGAGATCCACCTAGCTCTGCCTCCCCAGTGCTGGGATTAAGAGTGTACACCACCACCATCTGCCTAAATGCTCCAGACTTTGTATACAATGCCCCATTTGTCTGAATGATGCAGAAGCATGTCCTTTCTCGCCCTAATAAGGCCACCACTTATATTTTGTTTGTTTAATTGTTTTTTTTTAGTTTTTGTTTGTTTGGTTTTGTTTTGTTTCAAGACAAAGTTTCTCTGTGTAGTCCTGGCTGTCCTGGAACTCACTCTGTAGACCAGGCTGGCCTTGAACTCACAGAGGTCTTCCTGCCTCTGCCACCCAAGTGTTGGGATTAAAGGTGTGAGCCGCTACCTCCCAGAAATATTTCTTTTTTTAAAAATCTGGGATTTGCTTGAGGCCAGTGACATCTTCTCCTTGTGGGTAACCTGTACCATCTGCTCCACTGCAGCCTCTACCCTCTCCTGTCTGGTGAGACTTTACTGGCTTACTTGTCTTGAGATAGACTGAGCTTTAGGAGAACTAAATAATATGTCTTCTCTGTTTGTGTTCCTAATGCCTAACACAGTGCCTGGCATGGGGTGGAACTTTTGAGATTAAGAAATTTTAAACGAAGTCAGGTGTCGTGGCACACACTTTTAATCCCAGCACGAAGCTCTTGGTTTAAAAATCAGTGGCCTGGTACAGCAGGGCAGGGGTCTGACAGTGACTGAGACTCTAGGTGGGTGGAGTGGGTGGGTAGCATTCTCTGAGAATATGGACGCCTGTTGCCAAATGCTGTTCACTGCTTACCCCGGTTTTCTCTCCTTCGCCCCACCCCAGCCTCTGAGGATGGCTCTGAGTCAGAGGGGAGCGAGTCCAGCAGCCGCTCATGTCGCAATGAGCGCAGCCTTCAGGAGAAGCTGCAGGCCCTGATGGCTGAGGGCCTCCTTCCTGCTGTGAAGGTCTTCCTCGACTGGCTGCGGACCAATCCTGACCTCATCATCGTCTGTGCGCAGGTGTTTACCCACATCCTACATTGTCAGGTTCCACAAGGTTGGGAGGGTGATGAGATCAGAAGGGGCCTAGGTAGCCTGTCCGTGGTCTGCCAAGAACCTGATTGGCTTGGCAGGAGTGGGCATGATCTCTTCCCTCAAAGAACCTATGTCCAGGGGATGGAGAGGAAGTTGCCAATTCTGCTTTATTTTCCCAAAGCTGACTTAATAGCTGACATTGTGGGAAATGTTGGGGGCCAGACTCAGTAAACATGAAAGAATACAGAGGAAAGAGGCATCAAAGGCTTGGCGATGGTGGCGGTGGCACACGCCTTTAACCCCAGCACTTGGGAGGCAGAGCCAGGCAGATCTCAGTGAGTTTGAGGCCAGCCTGGCTACAGAGTGAGTTCCTGGACAGCCAGGAACACAGAGAAACCCTGTCTCGAAGGGGGAAAAACAAAAAAAAAGACAGCGCAGTAGAGGAGGCAACAGAGATGAAAACTGGGGCAAAGTCGGGCCTTTGCAGACAGGGGCTGTGGCTTCGTTCAGAGAGGTACTCTTAGGAGCTGGTCTTGTCAGACTGCTGCCATCGGGGCTGGGTGGGGCCATGCCTGCACCCCCACGGATCCCAGCCTCAGTCTCGAGCTTGCTGCAGTCCGTGCCCAGTGTTGTAGTCTTGTTTACTGTGAAAAGCCCTGTCCTTCCCTGTGAGTTTCCATTAGCTAGGAGAAGCCAGCTCATGGGTCTTGCTTTCACACTTTCTCAGTCTCCAAAGCCCCTCCTAGGCCACACTGTCTTCTCTAACCTGATCCAGTTTCCCAATCCTGCATGCACTTTCTCTTGTTAATCTGCCTATCCAGTCCCTCTGAGTCTGGAACACAAGGCCCCGCTGTGCTACCTGCCTTGCTTTTCTGTACTGTCTCTGTCTGGAGGTTTCTTTTTTCTCCCCAGAGCTCTCAAAGTTTGTGGAACCGCCTGTCTGTGTTGCTGAATCTGTTGCCAGCAGCTGGTGAACTCCAGGATTCTGGTGAGTGGACCCTAGGACTATTCTCCTTCTCTCTTACTGGTCCCATCAAACCTGGTTGGTCCCCCTCTTCTAACTTAGATTTGGGGGTGAGAAGCCTCCCTAGCACATAGCAAGCAGTCAGTGTGGTTTCCACACCAACACTGCTCCTACTGAGCTGGTGGTCTTGTGTGCGAGGAGGTGTGCTCCCGGGGAAGGAATGGGCTGGTGAGAGCAGAGGAGCCAGGCTTTCATGGCACCGTGCTGCCTGTAGGCATTGAGGATTGACACCCATCGCTGGTCAGGTCATCCCTTTACCACCTTCCCACTAGAAAACTCCTGCTGTTCTTCCTGCTGAGACTCACCAAGAGCTTCCTTCCCAGGCTGACTGTCCTTATTCACCTCCTGCTTTCTCCTCTGGCTCCAGCTCTGCTATCCTAGAGCTCCACCTGCTTGGCCCAGTGTGTCTTCCTTCCCTCCCATCTACCGTTTGTCTTAGGGCTGTGTCCTGTCTCATCAGCCTGGTAACCCTATAGGAGGTTTGTATTTCCTGTGTGGCCATTCCCCAGGGCAGTGATCTGAGAGTCTCCTTCTGCCTAGGCCTGGCCCTGTGTCCTGAAGTCCAGGGTCTCCTTGAAGGCTGTGAGCTGCCTGACCTCCCTGCTAGCCTGCTGCTCCCAGAGGATATGGCGCTGCGGAACCTACCTCCTCTCCGAACTGCTCATAGACGCTTTAACTTCGATGCAGATCGGCCCCTGCTCAGTGCTTTAGAGGAGGTAAGGGACTTGCTTCCTGCCACAAGGCCAGGCCTTGGTCACACACTGCAGCAAAGCAGGGTTTCTTGGCTGGGCAGGACACCTTCGTAGACCGGGAACATCCTCCAGGCTACAGGCTTAACTTGAAAGGCATCTTTCCAAAGGTGTGCTACTAGTAAGTAGTGTTTCCTTTCTTTCTCCTCTGTCTGCTGAGGGCAGAGCCAGTCAATCAGGACTTGGAATTTTTCAGCTTCTTTGGGTCAGGCCAGAACTGAACGTCTGTCTGACTGGCAGAGCTGGAAAACATACGATTCACTTTGGTCAGCAGCTTTCTCTCTCGAGTCTATTACCACATAGGCCATCTGGGGGCAGCAAAGGGAAGCCAAGCAGACAGGCTACCAAGTTTCCTCAGCCTTTCCTCTGGCTGCTTTCTCCACAACCAGAGAAGCATGGCTGCACTTGTTTTTATATGTATTTGTTTTGTTTTTTGTTTTTTTCTTTTTGTTTTTTCTGAGACAAGGTTTCTCTGTGTAGTTTTGGTGCCTGTCCTGGATCTTGCTCTGTAGACCAGGCTGTCTTCAAACTCACAGAGATCTGCCTGCCTCTGTCTCCTGAGTGCTGGGATTAAAGGCGTGCGCCACCACTGCCCGACTCTGTTTTTATATTTTAAGGTAGGCCAGATTTTTATCTGAGGGGCATGAAGAAGGGCTTTACTGACCAAAAAAAATTGAGAAGTGTGGGGCTGGAGAGATGATGGCTCAGAGGTTAAGAGCACTGGCTGCTCTTCCAGAGGTCCTGAGTTCAATTCCCAGCAACCACATGGTGGCTCACAGCCATCTATAGTGGGATCTGGTGCCCTCTTCTGGCCTGTAGGCATACATGGAGGCAGAATGTTGTGTACTTAGTAAGTAAGTAAGTAAGGGGAGAGAGAGAGAGAGAGAGAGAGAGAGAGAGAGAGAGAGAGAGAGAGAGAGAATTGAGAGGTGTGATCCTAATGTGTCTCGTTTTACATGTGAGGCACTAAGAGCCTCAGGAGAGATGGCTCTAGAGCCTGTCTCCTCACTCCTTTTTCCGTCCTTTTTGTAGTACTGGGGATCAAACCCACGGCCCCACACCTGCTGGGCAGGTATTGTACCACTGAGCTACACTGAGCTCTTTTTTTTTTTGGTTTTTCGAGACAGGGTTTCTCTGTATAGCTTTGCGCCTTTCCTGGAGCTCACTTGGTAGTCCAGGCTGGCCTCAAACTCACAGAGATCCGCCTGGCTCTGCCTCCCGAGTGCTGGGATTAAAGGCGTGAGCCACCAACGCCCGGCTTACACTGAGCTCTTAACCTCAGCCCCACTCTCTTACTTTCTCTTCAGCCCAAGACCTGGCCCTCTGATCTCCTAGGAGTCAGTCTCCTTGTCCTGTTAGCCTCTTCTTTTTCTACAGTTAGTGCTTAGTGGGTCTGTATCTTGGTGCCCTTGCCCACTCTACAGACCATATGCCTTTCCAAGGAGCTTGCTGCTGTGAGGTGGCTGGGTTGGCAGGGCGGCAGGAGGGTGAGAGTGAGGGCTGTTGAGGAAGCTGCTGAGAGTGCCTGCTCAGATTAGCTGGGTCTCTGTTCTCCCCAGTCGGTGGTGCGCATCTGCTACATCCGCAGCTTCGGGCACTTTGTTGCTCGATTACAAGGCAGCATCCTGCAGTTCAATCCAGAGGTCGGCATCTTCGTCAGCATTGCTCAGTCTGAGCAAGAGAGCCTGCTGCAGCAGGCTCAGGCCCAGTTCCGTATGGTGAGTCAGCCTTCCCTTCCCTGGAACTCTTCCCACTGGGCTTCCTGAAGAAGCAGTAAGGGGCTCAGGTGCACAGGTAGTTCTTATCTGAAGAACCAGGAAGCTAGTTCAGAGGCCCAGCAAGGCCTGAGGGGTGGAGCTGCTAGGTAGGGCATGAGAGATACTCAAGTACAGGAATACATAGAATTGGCTATGTACCGGTAGGTGAGAAGATGGAATGATGGTGCCAGTCAGCTCCTTGCCTGTGGATGCGCAGCAGGTGTGCCCACACCTTCTTTTCACCAGAGGTTAAGACGGGGGAGTGGAACAGAATGTGGAGTTTAAACGTGGAGGAACTCTCTTGTTTCAGACGTAGTCCCATCCAGAGAGCAAGCAGTGGCCTGTGATGCTCAGCACAAACACTGAGCGTTCACTCTGTCGGGCTTGTCAGTTTGTTAGACACTGGGGATAAGCAGTAAATATGGCGGTCTCTTCATTTGTAGGCCATCTGCTCCGTGAGCATTAGTGTGCGTCTCTCTGAGCATGTGCAGCCCTGGCAGTGTTGTCCTTCCTGAGCTGGAGTGTGGGTGTCAGGCATGAGAATTAGTCCCTCGTGTGTGAGCCAGTCTCCTCTCTGACCCTCTGAGTCCCATTGCTGTGGACATTTTGACAGGCTGAAAAGGGGAGCATGCTCACCCAGAAGCTCCCTTCCTTGCTGCCTTAGGAACAAGCCCATTTTGTTAAAAGCAAGCTTTTGTGTTAAGGCTTTTATTGTTATCCTGTACGGGAAGACAGAGGTGGAGTTACAAAAATAGTGAGGGAAGTTACACAGCTTTAAAATAAAACTGTTGGGGGCACTGGAGAGATGGCTCATCAGTTAAGAGCGCTGGCTGCTCTTCCAGAGGACCTGGGTTCAATTCCCAGCACCCAGATGGCAGCTCACCACTGTAACTCCAGTTCCAGGGGATCTGGCACCCTCATACCAATGCACATAAAATAAAATTTAAAAAAAAGGTGGTATGCTTTTCCCAGGCGGTGGTGGCGCACGCCTTTAATCCCAGCACTCGGGAGGCGGAGCCAGGCGGATCTCTGTGAGTTTGAGGACAGCCTGGTCTACAGAGTGAGTTCCAGGACAGGCTCCAAAGCTACACAGAGAAACCCTGTCTCGAAAATAAATAAATAAACAAACAAACAAACCAAGACGGTTGGAATTTCTGTAGGCATTTTCTCTAACTCACAGCTCCCAAAGAGCTAGGGACAGGGGCCAGTGAGTACCTTCTTGTGTGGTTCTGGATGCTGCAGGCCACCCTGCTTCCTACTCTGCCTCTGTCACTGACTGACCCCAAGTTTGCCATCTCTTGTCACACACTGAGCACTCTGTGTGCTTAATCTGTTTTGCAAGTGCTCTGTCATTTCACCCGCAGCCTTCCTGTGGCGTGTGTGCCTGTGTCTTCATTTTATGTCTGGGAAACTGGACAGTTCCAAGACACTAAAGTCAAGTTGGGGACCAGGGCTCTGACATCTTAGAGAAAACTTGAGTTCTTTGGTTTGTTTCAGTTTGAGACTTCTTAGCCATGCTACGATTATAGGCATATGCCACCATGCCTGGTGCCAACCATGAGCATTCAAACTGACTGTTCTGTGCAGCCCATATGCTCGCCAGGAGCTATTGTCCCATTGCCAAGTGGCTGCCAGGCTTAGAAACTCTCTCACTGGCCCTTCTGAAAAAAGGTTTTCCCTCTGAGGCCAGCAGACCCACATCTGTGAGCTGCTGAACTGGTGATGACGTGCTTTTCCCCTTCCTGCATTCAGGTGATCCCTCAGGGGCCTTGAGCCCCTTTCTGTATCTCGGAGTTTCCCAGTGACGATTTAACATAAACAGTCGGGTTTATAGGCTCCATTCTGCAATGAAAAAGAGAGGATTTTGTCCAGTTTGTGTTCTCCATTTCTGTCTTCTGGCTAGCCTGTAAGGATGTGACCTTGTCAACTTGGTTGTTCTTTCCTTCTCTACCAGTGCCCCTCAAAGGGCATGGTTGGCATTTGGGGCAGGGTAGTTCTTAACTGTGCAGGAGTCTGCAGGGTAGGAGTGAGTCAGGCATAACCCTGGGAGAATTATCAAAACTGAGCAACTGGGGTTAGTGTGTACTATTGACTATGGACTATCTATTTCCACCAATTCTGTGTGATACCCTACATGACATTTGGTTAAGTCTCTAACAGATCCTCAGCTTTCCACATTTTTTTTTACCTCCCTGACTCATTTGAAGAGAACTAAGCAGTCACTTGATAGAGTTGTCTGGTTTGGTGTCATTAGAAGGGCGTCCGAGGACACACTTGGCTCACCTAAGAGCCTTCAGTGGTGGCCAGTTGCCTCACAGGAAAGAGGTCTCACCCTTGTTCACATTTGGAATGTATGAAGGGCTTGGAACTTCATTTTACAAACTGAAAGAATTCCAGATAAGGTGATGGTGGGCATTGGGCAGTTTTGGAAAACTGTTGGGACTCTTAGGAGAGAGCAGGGATGAGTCAAGGAGACCAGAGCAGCGTGGCTTAGAGTGTCCTGTGCTCTTGAGGTAAGGAAGGACGTTGGTGTCTAGTCAGAGGGTCACTTGATGTATGTGCTGAGAGGACAGACATAAGCCACTGGAAGCATTCTGATTTTGGCAGTTAGTGATTCACTTACCAAGCAGCAGAAGGCTGGGCGAGAGAAGGAGTGGATGGGGCTGCTGGACACAGACAGGTGCATGTGTGTCCTGCACAGCATGGGCAGGTCGAGAGCAGGCAAGAGTGTGTGTGTGTGTGTGTGTGTGTGTGTGTGTGTGTGTGTGTGTGTGGTTGGTATCCCCTGAGGGGGACCTGGCTAGAAAGAACAGAGGAACCGAGGTTAGAGCCAAAGGCTCAGCAGACAGTGTCGTACATGCTAGAAATCCTCAGCTGTGTCCTCTCCATAGGACTCTACCAGGCATGACCCTACCTGGGTCAGTCTTGGGGGTTGTAGAGCAATCAGAAAAGACTCCTTTTCCGTGCCTCCCTCCCCTCCTGGAACAGGAGTGTCGGGACTTCCCACAAACTGTATCTAGTCCTCTGGACTCCAGAGGAGGGACACAGTCCTTCTCACAGCTGTGTGTCCTTGTAGGCAGAGGAGGAGGCTCGGCGGAACAGGCTCATGAGAGACATGGCTCAGCTACGATTACAGGTGGGCAGTGTGCACATCCTCCTGTTACTCGTCCATCTGTCCATTCTCAGATGTTCCCTGCTGTGGCTCTGGACCACTCCTCCAAGAGCTCTTTCTTGGCCTCCGGAATATTCTCCCTGATGCTCAGCTTTCCTTCTGCTTTGTCTCTTTACCCCAAGCTTTATCTTCACCCACTTTACCCTCAAGGTCACTGGTAGAAAGACTCCTCTGTCCCAGTAGCAGTAGGAGGAGCCCTGTAACACCGGCCTAGTGTCTTCTTACTGTCTCCTCGACCCAGCCCTCTGGGCTCTATGCAGCTCCAGCCACTCAGCCTTTTCTTCCCAGCTCGAGGTCTCCCAGCTGGAAGGGAGCCTGCAGCAGCCCAAGGCCCAGTCAGCCATGTCTCCCTACCTCATCCCTGACACCCAGGCCCTCTGCTACCACCTCCCTCTCATCCGCCAGCTGGCCACGAGTGGCCGCTTTATCATCATCATTCCCAGGACAGGTGAGTGCATCAGGGAGGTTGGGTGCAGATGGAGGGTGCCTTGGGATTGAGAAACCCTTATTTGATGTCCAGTGTATATGTGGTCTTGGTCAAGTTCTACCATTTATGAACTGCAGCCTCAGCATAGGCATCTGTGCTAAACATCACTGCAGAAGATGTGGGCAAGTAAATGAGAAACCTAAGTGGAAGTGCTTGGTGAGTTGTCAAGCACGTTGCTGGCTGGTCACATTTTCAAAGAAATGTCCAGAATCTTGTTGGCATCACAATCCTACACACATCTCCCATTCCCTGTAGACATCTCCTGCAGCGTGGTCTGCAGTCTGAGCTTACTGTCTTGTCCTTACCTATTCCCACTCTGCCTACTAGTGATTGACGGCCTGGATTTGCTGAAGAAGGAACAGCCAGGGGCCCGGGATGGGATCCGGTACCTGGAGGCAGAGTTTAAAAAAGGAAACAGGTGAGAGCCTAGGTCTGGCTAGGGCCTTTGCGCAGCCTGGGGCCGTTATCTAGCTGTACTTAGGCGCTCTTGGCTCCCTGCAAGTAACGGGCCTCGTTGGTGCTTCCTGTGCCACTTTGGGAGGTCTCAGCTGCTAGGACAAGGAGGCTAGAAGAGCTGAATGCCCTGAGGAGTCAGAGCTGCTGCCCTGTGTCTCTGAGGCAGAGTTCGGACAGCACCTGCTGGGAGAAAGTAGCAGTCGGGTCCCAGCTCCAGGCCGGGCCTCCTTTGAAGGAGCTGTTATGTTTCAGTTGGAGACTAAAGGAGCAGGCTCCCTATTTGTCCACTAAGGAGGCTATTTAAGCCACCCAGGGAGAAGCTGGAACTCAGCCCAGACCCCACCCTTCTAGCCTTTGGGGTTGAGGGAGCAGGAGAGGAGAGAGCTCCTCCTCTACCCTGCCTCTGGCCTGCCTGGCCAGGAAGCTACACAAGGCTGGTTTGTTTGGAGGTCACCCCCAGAAGCTCTCACTTGAAAGCATCTGCTTCTACTGCCTTCCCAGCTCCTCCCCTGGGAAAAACCAGAAACTCGATGTTATCAGTAGAGAAAGCCAGCCTGGCATCCAAGAAGCTACTTCAGAATGGCTCCAAACAGCCTGATGAGAGGGACGTAGCTACCCTGTCTCCCTGAGTTGACACCCTGCCCAGCCACAATGGCCTGCTTTGTGGGAAGTGCCCTCCCTGTCCCTTTCTCCACCTCTGCGGTCTCTTTTGCAGATACATTCGCTGCCAGAAGGAGGTGGGAAAGAGCTTTGAGCGGCATAAACTGAAGAGACAGGATGCAGATGCCTGGTAAAGTGTCAGCCCTCTCCCCGCAGAAACTGTCAGGAGCTGACTCTGCCAGCCCCTCTGTGAACTACCCCTACCCCTGGAGCAGGATGGGCCAGCAGAACCTACCAGGGCCTCCCCTAATCTCAGTCACTTGGCCCAGAGATGCCTGTGCTCAACATCTTGTCTGCATCTCCTAGCACAGACTCCAGGGCCAGCTTCTAGGACCCACTGCCACCAGCTGCCTGTTTGCTCTTGTCTCTTGTGCTCTCCCAGGCTCTAGCTTGCCCTGTTCCGTGGAGATTTTTATGTTTAGATTAGGGTCATGCCTGGTCTTGTTCCCTTTACCCCACATTCTCAGGACTCTCTATAAGATTCTGGACAGCTGCAGACAGCTAACTCTGGCCCAAGGGGCAGGGGAGGAGGACCCGAGTGGCATGGTGACCATCATCACAGGCCTTCATTTGGACAACCCCAGTGTGCTCTCTGGGCCCATGCAGGTAGGTCACTGGTAAGGTGGGGAATGGAGTCGGGAAGAGGTATTAGGAGTCATCTTCAGACACACACCCGCTCCAGAGAAGCTGCCCCTTTCCCACCATGTCAGGTCAGGCCCTCCCTCATCTTCCCGCCTCCATCATTCCACAGGCTGCCCTGCAAGCTGCTGCCCATGCCAGTGTGGATGTCAAGAATGTTCTGGACTTCTACAGGCAGTGGAAGGAGATTGGTTGAGACTGGCCCACAGGCCCTGCAGTGGGGCTGACTCCAGATCTCTCCTGTTCTCTCTGGCAACCAGGACCACCACCTGTAGTCACCCCCCACACGCAGACTCAAGCAGGCCAACAGGAAGGCAGGCCAGCTGCACTGAGGCTGCAGGGAGGGCCAGGAGCCAGCGGGAGGATGGGCTGTCGCTGAGGCGAAATCAGGGAAGTGAGGAGGGCTTGGAGTAGGAGTGGCTTGCGGACCCCTGGCCCCTTCCACATTAGCCCTGTGTCCCCGGGGCGGGGCTGGCACGGGCCTGCATTCCACTGGAGCAGCTCCTGGACTTTGAGAAGGACCCTGTCCTCATCCAAGATACAGGGTGGGTGGGGCTGCGAGTTTGGGCCCCTGGCTCTCAGGGAAGAGTTGGGAGATACTGAGTGTCTGCACAATTCTCTGCAGACCCTGCCCATCCTCAAGGACCCTCTCCCTCGTCTCCCATGGGGGACAGGGCAGCTCTGGAGCCAGCTGTGGTGGCTCTTAGGGAAGCAGGGCCTGAAATGGCCTACACCACAGGGTAGGGGCTGCACACTCCAAGGCCCCACTTCCTTTCTGCTGCTGCCCAGCTTCCAGGCCCACTTAGGGTGTGGGCTGGCTGGCTGTATGCCAGTGGTCATCCCTTCTCCACCAGTTCCAGTCACTGTGCTTGGTGCTCTTGGCTGCTGTGCTGGGTAAGGGGTGCCAAGGAAGGAGTGAGGGCCAAGGCCACCCTCTCACCATCCAGGGAGGGCTGGAGGAAGGGTGGCAGAGAGGCAAGATCCCTGGAAGCTGCTTACTCAGGGCCTCTGCCCTGAACTACCCTCCTTTGCCCATCCCCAGGACTAGAGCCCTGGTGGGCTAAGCATGGGCTGGCTTTTGGAGTGTCAAGTGACACAGGAGCAGAGATCATGACTAGCTCAGGGGCAGACTGGTGCCCTGAGAGCACAGAGCTGTAGGGGAGGCTCTGGCCATGGCTACCCCAGTTCCACCCCTCAGCCTGGAAGCCGAGCACAGCTGGGGCTGGGATCTTTTCTGCTCCCCCTCCTTACCCCAACTGGCCTAGCTGCTTTGGCTGTGCTTAGAGGAGCTGGCTTCCTGCCTTCCACTAAGACAGAGGGGCTGGGAAAACCAGGGGACAGTTGGGGTTATCCCATTTCCAATTCTGGCAGACTTGAGACTCAAGCATCACTTAATAAAGACCCCTCCCCCAAGCCCACTCTGTCTGCTGTGCCTTCTGTACAGGAGCCTCCTGGGGTTGGGAATGGGGAGGGGGGTGGAACCTGATGTGTTTGGAAGTACTCTACTGTTAGAGAGTGATGGGCCTTTTCAGTGGGAAATCACTGCACACTTTGAAAAGGAGAGCTCTTAAGCGCCTGGCCAACTGAGACTAAGGCCCAAATAAGAGTCTGCCTTGATGGGGCTGGAGAGATGACTTAGTAGCTAAGAGCACTTGTTTCTTGCAGAGGACCCAAGTTCAAGTCCTAGCCCTCCATGGTGGCTCACAGCCATCCGTAACCCCAGTTCCAGGGGATCTGATGTCATCCACTTCTGGCTTCCACAGGCACCAGGCACACACATGGTGTGGATTCATCTAGGCAGAACACTCAAACTCACACAAAGTGGACCTTGAACAGAAAATTTGACTGACGTATTTATACTTTACATGCCACAAACACTGTCATCCTCAAGTTTCTTTCAGGTCCCAGCCCCAGGTTGCACTTAATTTAAACAGGAACAGGAGACTGCAAGTCTAAGCATTAAAGCAGGTAGATTTACACAGCAAAGACAGGACATATTGCCAGAACTTTTTAAGCATACAAGTGGTTTGGTTTGGTTTTTTGAGACGGGGTTTGGTTTCTCTGTGTAGCCCTGGCTGTTAGGGAACTCTCTGTAGGCCAGGCTGGCCTCGAACTCAGAGATCCTCCTGCTTCTGCCTCCCAAGTGCTGGGATTAAAGATGTGTGCCACTATGCCTGGCCAGTGTTTTGGTTTTTGTTTTTTATTTTCAAGGCAGGGTTTATCTGTATAACAGTCTTGGCTGTCCTGAAACCCTTTGTAGACCAGGCTGGCCTCCAACTCGCAGAGATCCGCGTGCCTCTGCCTCCCAAGTGCTAGGATTAAAGGCATGTGCCAGGGTTGGGAATTTAGCTCAGTGGTAGAGCTTGCAAGTGAAAGGCCCTGGGTTCGGTCCTCAGCTCTGGGAAAAATTTTAAAAAGGCGTGTGCCACCACCAACTGGCCAGTATTCTCATTTTTTGAAGTGTTTACCCAGGGTCTTGCCCACCTGGCAGAGTTGTGTTTTTCCTAATACAGCAAAGAAGACTTAATGGCAGACCTGGACTTAGTGACGTTTGTGACCTCCGTTGCCCTAAGCTTCCTTGTTAGAGGTTTGCCTTAAGTGGCCCATAAACCACTGTCGCTTTGTCATGAGACAGCCTAATGGCTTGTCCATCTTAGTGAGTAAACATTTACATCCTAGCACCCATTTATCTCAACAGGCCTGGTTAGATACTAACCTTTGGGGTACTTTGGAGGTAGTGCTCCTTTATCTAAATTCCATTCATGTGACTTAACGTCTCCTAATCTATTAGTCCTTTATAACATCACTACCGCTGAACTGTATCACCAACACTTGTGGTTTAGAGAGTCCAGGGAACTCGGGTAGGCTTCTAAATTGCTGTACAACCAACCTGGCCTAGGACTTTGGTGGTTCCTTCTGTTCTGGGATAGAGAGCCCAGGAAGCATCACCATTCCTGGTTTACAGAACAGTGTGACGAAATCTACTGCCTGGGCCTAGTTTGGTGCCTTCCGGGGGAATAAGAAGTGAGACTTGAAGCTAAGGTTCTTTATACCTAGTGCCACTGGATTGGCAACTCGTGTGGGGCGTTTACCCACCAACCCCACAGTTTCCCCAGAGTTTTCTTGAGTGCAAGCAGCAGGAAATATTAGGATTTAGATTGTGGAGATAATCAGAAAATAAAGGATAGCCTCTAGAGGGCCTGGAACCTATTCCAACAGGCCCTGACTGTCTCCGCCCTAAGGTATTTATAGAAATGCCAAGGGATGGAGCAAAAGACCTCCACCCAGCACAGCCAAGTGCAGACCATCGCAGACACCTGCACTCAGGCCCATGGTCCAATTATCCTCTCTATGCAGACCTGCTGGGTACAGCCACGAGAAACCTGAAAATGGGCTCCCACATTGTGTCAGGGTAAATGAGATTGGTATGTGTTTCCCAGGTGGGCCAACATTGACCAAGGGCAAAGCAGGGATGCCTTCTGAGATGCAGCTGAAATTGGTTTTGGAGCCTCCTGCCTAGCAACCTCAGACCCTGGGGAACTTGGACCAGGTGTCCTGGTCAGAGATTAGGTCCCAGCGTGGGCCCCTAGCCTGGGCAAGACAGCATAGTGAAGTGGGCCCAGACACACGCTGAAGGGCTGGCGGTGTGTAGGAGGCCAAGTGAGCTGCCTGCTAATGGGGCTGGGCCACCCCGTGCTACTCCAAGACTGGCAGACAAGGCTAAGATTGTTCCCCAGCTTCCCTCTGTCTCTCCAATTCTGCCGGGCCTGGCCTGCATCCCCAGCCACTCTTCTCCCTGTCAGGCTGACTGGCAGGAACCAGAGACTGCCTGTGGAGTCCAGTCAGCCTGGGATAAGGCAGCTCACATCTGAGAAAATGGAGATGAAGCATCGGTCCAACCTCACATTCCTCCCTGCAGCAGCGATCTCCAGATCCTTTGCTGAGGGCTGATAGACCCCTCCCAGGATCGTCTCAGCCCTTCCCAGGGGAGCGGGGCTGCAGTCAGGACATTTGGGATGAAGGGCCTGGGGACCAGGTTTGTCTTGTCAAGCTGGGCAAGGTTCTCAGCATCGAGCTCAGAGGAGACTAACACTGTGAAGTCCCCTAGTCTTCACTCCAGGACGGGCGGGGCTGGCGGCAGGAAGAGAGGGTGGAGTTGCTGGGAAGTTTTAGCCAAGGGCAGGAGGAAGGGTCCTATGGGTCCCGGTCGGTGGCCCCGCCCACTCATTAGCCCCGCCCCCGCCGGTGCCTAGGAATGTGCTGGGCGAGGCGACTGAGAGGCGGGCGGGGCAGGCGGAGCCGAGGCCACCCGGACGCGGCGCACAGGTCTGGGCTGAGGGGCACGGGACCCAGGAGGGGCAGGGGTCCCAAGTGGCCTCAAGGGCACAAGTGGTGTCCTTCGAGAAGAGAAGGGCACCCCTAATTCCTTGCCCTGCTTGATTAAGCAGTTTCCCCGAGGGCACTAATTTTGTCTGTGGAGGTCTCCGTCCTCTGCCGGGGGGAGGGGGGTCCTAAAGTCAGGGTTCTGGTTGAGGACCAAACGGGGGTTCTAACAGGAGGCCGCCTCGCTGCTGGGTGCCCTTCCAGCGCGCCAGCAGACGCTGAGGACCTCTCCTGCAGGACTCGATGCCCCAGGCTAGGGCCAGGAGGGAAAGGGGAAACAGTTGTGGCCAGCACCAGCTGCCACCCGTGTGGGAGCCCAGCTTGGGCTCAGTGGCTGACTTTACCCTGAATCTGGTCGTAGGAACCTGTGGAGGGTGCCAATCCCTGACCTGCCCTGTTCTGTCTCCAGGTCAACGTGGAGTTAACCTGGCCACCATGCTCAGTCTCAAGCTGCGTCAACTTCTTCGAGTCCACCAGGTCCCCCGGGTGAGGGGCCCCAACCCATCAACCTTGGCTCTCCCCGGAGGACTCACTGGAGCAGAGATTTTTCTCTTGCTAGCTATTAGGGAAGTCCCTCCTGCAAGCTAACTTTCTTATCTTTCTATTGCAGTATAGACACTGCAACCCCTCCCCAAATATCCCTCCATCCAGAGTCCCCTTCTGCGGACCACCCTGTGTGTGTATCCCCCATCCTATCTGATCCCAGTATAGTTCTGTGGGTAAGAAAGGAGTTGGAATTGAGTTTTGCTTGGGACCACTGTGATCTCCAGCGCATCTTCTATCCTGTTTCCAGGCATTTTTGTTTTTATTTTTCGAGACAAGGTTTCTCTGTGTAGCCTGGCTGTCCTGGAACTCACTCTGTAGACCAGGCTGGCCTCGAACTCATAAAGATCACTTTGCCTCCCGAGTGCTGGGATTAAAGGCATGCTCATAAAGATCACTTTGTGCTGGGGTTAAAGGCATGCGCCAGGCTACCAGACACTTCCCATGCAGGGGAAAGGCCTGCATACCTTGACTCCTCTGCTGGCTCCCCCACCCCCCGCAGGTGTTTTGGGAAGACGGCATCTTGTCTGGCTACCGACACCCTACAAGCTCGGCCTTAGACTGTGTCCTCAGCTCCTTCCAGATGACCAATGAGACGGTCAACATCTGGACTCACTTCCTGCCCACCTGGTGAGCGAAGGCTCTGCCTTAGGTTCAGATGGGGTGCCAGGCGGGCAGGGACTGGCCAGGCACTCCGGCCCCAGCGCCTGAGCAGGTGCCCGGCACAGGTACTTTCTGTGGCGCCTCCTGGCGTTGGGCAGCCCGGGCTTCCGCGCCGAGCCGTACCACCTGCCGTTGTTGGTCTTCCTACTGCCCGCCTGCCTCTACCCCTTCGCGTCCTGCTGCGCGCACACCTTCAGCTCCATGTCGCCCCGCGCGCGCCACATCTGCTACTTCCTGGACTACGGGGCGCTCAGCCTCTACAGCCTGGGTGAGCTGAGGGCAGTGGGTGGTGGTGGGGCGCAGAGGGTGAGCCCACAGGCCTCAGCTCGCACCTCGCCGCAGGCTGCGCCTTCCCCTACGCCGCCTACTCCATGCCGGCCTCCTGGCTGCACGGCCGCCTGCACCAGTTCTTCGTGCCCGCCGCTGCGCTCAACTCCTTCCTGTGCACGGGTCTCTCCTGCTACTCGCGGTGGGTTCTGGACCTCCCCAGTGTCGGAAAGGGTAGGCAGGCAGGGCTCAGGCTCAGGGCTACTACACAGCTCTTGAGCCACCCCAGTACCCTATCCAGTAGGAGGCCTTACTGTTGGCCAGTGTGCGGTCCTGGAAAGGCAGTTGTCTTTATGGCCACATAACAGATGTGGCATTTACACGG
>CABHPR010153429.1:23605-38677 GCA_902168415.1 Peromyscus melanophrys | reverse complement strand
AAAAAAAAAAAAGAAAAAAGAATTCTATATATTGGAGAATGAATTATAGAGGTGCAAGACAGAATGTAATTGTAAAAGTCACAGGAGAGTTGTTAGCAACTGGAACGAGAATAATAGTTTGTAGGATTGATGGAGGAATTAACACTTGTTGATTGTTAGGCCAATAAAAACAAAGGAGAACATATTTAAGGTTAATGAAAGAAACCTGAGTGGCAGACAGTTGAATGAACCTCTGTAGGCGAGGGTCATGGAATCTGAAAGGGATGGAGATAGACTCTACTCCAGACTCACTGAGACAGAAGCCACAAAATGTGTATAATACTGGGAGTCTATGGAGGAGACAAACTTAGAAGCATAAAAACTTTTAAAAAAAGGAAATTGCTCGTTCTAATAAATAGTAAATCAGAAGAATAAAATGTATGAGGAAACAAAAGGAATGGGGAGATCTTCTTAATACATTTATATCATTCAACAGAGTATTAATTTTCATTTATATACAAACCTCATTTCTCCATTAGGTGAAGACTAGAGCAGTATAAGCCAGGGGTGTCATGGTGACCTTGGAAATAGGATGCCATTTGTTGTCTTGGCTTTCCTTTACTATAGTCTTTACCATAGTATCATATTACATGTCCGTTTACATCAATATTGTTGCATGTGCACATTCTCTTTCATGAAACATTAATTCTTCAATGTCTAGATTGGTGTTTCACTCATTTTATATGCTCCAAATTTCTAGCTACATAGCCACTCTTACATGAGCAAGCAATGAATGTTTGTTGACTTAATGGACACAGACACTATGTAAATAATTCACCCATCTTTACCTTGTCCCTGTATCTCTTTCTTCCCAGTAGAGTACAAGATTACATGTCTCCTATTTCCCTGTGTACCTAAAGCTCTAGTCACTCTCTGCATAGAGAGTTGAGTGTTGTTGCAGATATAGGCTATATTTAACCTGATTGGCATGGTCAAAGATGTCTGATAAAGAGAATATTATATTCCCTGATAAAGAGAACATGCAGTTATAAGGTTCATAGATGGTGGGCAGATCAAATCTCCTAAAGACCCTATGAGAAGGTAAATAAAATAGCACACTCATCCGAGGAACCTAAGTTTCTGTCCACACCAGGAATCAAGAAATAGTTGAACATACTAAAATCACATGCTTCAATTATGAGGGGGACAAAGTCAGAGTTGCTTGAGAAATTGGAGTTTAGCCCATTTACATTTATAACTGCTACTGAGGACCAGAAGTCCAAGGAATGCTTAGAAGTCTGTCTGTCACATTGTTTTGTGTGAAGCAGTTTCTCTCCACATAAAATAAGACTGTCAGGAAGTTTATCCTAATAATTAGCTTGAATTTACTGCACTAAGACTCTTCATCTTTCTTCTTGATAGACACTGAACACTTCCAAAGCTTTGTGTGTACTTACTAGCCACATCTTTTTTTTTTTTGGTTTTTCAAGACAGGGTTTCTCTGTGTAGCTTTGCGCCTTTCCTGGAACTCACTTGGTAGCCCAGGCTGGCCTCGAACTCACAGAGATCCGCCTGGCTCTGCCTCCCAAGTGCTGGGATTAAAGGCGTGCGCCACCACCGCCCGGCCACATCTTTCTTAAATTATGGTGGAATGGGGAAGAAACTTGACTTTCTCATCACTCAAATCATTCCCGTTTTTGTACATATTCTTTATATCTATTTGCATCTCTGTTGTGTCAAAGAGCCCCCAACACCAATGTTTGAGCCCTTGACACAGCACTTCAGTAAGGCCCCTGTTCCTTTCCTAAAACTCACATGCTATACCAGATGCTGGTCTAACGTAATTTATGGATGGTTTCTATAACCCAGATTTCCTGGTTGATAACATCATGGAATGGAGATCTGTTATACTATTTTGCTCCCAAAATTAAATTTGTGATTTATCCATCTACCTTCCTTTACAATTCTGCCACATTCATTCTCCAGTGATATTTATGTCTACTTGTGTATATAACTTTGAGATATTCCTAAGGCTTTTTCTTGACCAATGTATTGGTGCACTTCTGCACTTCTGTTTATGCGTGCTCTCTCACTCCCCCCCCCCCATGGGGGTGAAAGTGATGCACATGAGATGTCTGTGTGTGTGTGTGTGTGTGTGTGTGTGTGTGTGTGTGTGTGTGTACATGTGTGAGCGTGAGCATATTTGAGAAGATGAAAAAAGTTGAAAGTCTTCTTGGATTGCTCTCCACTTTATTTACTGAACTGGAGTCTCTTGTTGAACCCAGGAATTACTGGTTCTGAGTAGTATAGATAGCCAGCTTGTCTAAGGATGCTCTCTCTCTGCTTCCCGTGTACTGGAATCACAGGAAATTACCACACCTGTGGGGTCCTGGAGATCCAAATTCTGGTCTTCATGCTTCCAGGTCAAGTGTTTTGTCCACTGAGGCATCTCCCCAGGCTCCGATTTTATTCTATAACCTGATTTTAGGCTGTACTGAGAGACATAGCCAAGTTGTATGTCATCTTCAAGAAGATGCAGACACACTGATGGGACAGATGTGGCAGAACTGATCGATAGCTTGGGTTTCTGCTAGTGACTTTTCCCACCCAGAGCTCATTCTTTACTACGTGCGGCTCATTCGGTTGATTGGCACAATGCCCCACTGCGACATTATCTTTTACTTCTGCTTTGCTTGGCAGAAGCTCTCACGTTGTGCGACACCATGTGAGCACTAATTTAAAAATTACAGTCAAAGATGACACACGGGGATTGAATTCTGTAGCAATGACTGTAGCCATGAACTTAGATCTCAGTTTGTTTCTCTTGGAACTTAACATGTTCTAAATCTTCTGACCAAAAACTTAAAAACAAAGAAAAAATATTCTCTGTTGACTTCTGTGCCTACCCACAGATAAATCTTTAAAGTGTACATTGAATAATGGTAACCAAGCCAAGCAGTGCGATGCAATGTAAACACTTCAAAGAAAATAAAATTCAAGTATGGCCAGCTTGTTACTTGACACTGTGAGAACCTAGGCTGTGCCAAATACGAGGCTCTTACTAAGCCTCACCACATACCTGACATCAGAATAAGTCACTCAGAAAAAGTGGAGCCAACACCATGACTTTCTCTAAACATTTCCCCCCAGTGTCCTTTAGTGGAAGTTTGAATTTCACTTCTTCAGGCTAAAATGAAATTCCTTAAATCTTTCCTTGCATGACTTGTTTTGAAACAGAATAAGCTTTCTCCTTGATTGACCAAAATAATTATGCCTGTGTGCAGTTTCCAAGATTTAAATTGGGAATAAATCTTAGCAGGATAAAAAAAAAAATCTGGCACTGTGTTTTCCTGAGTATAAAGAAATGGGGGCAGGGTACTCACTCTTTGGAAGTTTTAAAGAGAAGCCCATGTTTTTGGACACTAACTGTAGCACTACCTTCTGAACATGTCTTATTACCACTCACCCCCAATCACAAGAGCCTGGGCAACACCTGAGCATGTCTGTGCTCCAGCCAGTGGGGACATTTCATTGTCTTTAGTTTCCTAGGATCTCTTTTATTCTCTTATCCATGTTTTCTTCTAAGCTTTTAACTTATGCTTCCTATTTTTAAAAAACAATAACTTTTTAATGCATTTAGAATTTTCCTTTTAAAAAGATATTCCATTATTTTTATATGTGTGTGTCTACGTGTGTGTGTGTGTGTGTGTGTGTGTGTGTGTTTATGTACACATGAATGCAGGTACCCTCAGAGGCTAGAGGAGACAGATTTCCTTGAACTGGAGTGATGGGCAATTGAAAACTGCCCAATGTAGGTGCTGGGAACTCGGGTCCTGTGCAAGAGCATGCATTCTTAACTGCTGAGCCTTCTCTCTAGGTTGATATTTTTTTTCATAAGGCAAGAACCTAAATGTCTTCCTGAAATAGTCAATTTAACCACCATCATATTGAACGGTAGTTTGCTTTATGTATATAAAGGTAAAGACAGTAGTAAGATCATCAAATATCATCGTGATCTACTAACTATGTCAATCAATGCCTTTACGAATAGGACAGTCTAAGCAACTGTATTAGTATAAAGATAGTTAGATGGAAAGTCATCAATAATTGTTACATTGTAGGGAGATGTCTTTGATGATAGGCAATTCCAACTCATCCCTCCTCTCCATTAAATAAATATACCTGTCACCCCCTAACCATAACTCTATACTCTTAAGCTTCCCATCCTTTGCTTTCCACAACTTGCAACTCTTTAGCACTCCCTTGTGCCTGAAAGCTTTGATGGTTACTAAGATTCCCCTAGAGGGGTATTTACTTGATGACATTTTTAACTCCCCAGAGATGGAACAGAAACTGATGACTCTAGAATGGGCAAATTATGGTTCTAACTATGTGGCCTGACTCCCCAGTTATTGGTTGCTTTGGATAAAGTATATTTCTGCTCCAGATCTTTCCATGTCTGTCCACGGGAGATCTTTGAGACACATCAGTACTGATGTGAACACCCTGATCTCTAACAGAAACCCGTGATTATTTGTACTGTGAGGTTTTCCTGAAATACACAGGCAACAGATTCCAGAGTCAGGCTGGCAAGGGAGTTAAAGCATGTAGATATATTACTTAGAAATTTGGACTTGGAAATGACAATGGTTTAGGGTTGTCCATCTCTGAAGAGAAGAGAACTGTATTTTCCTTGTTTATGGAAAGTTATATTCCTTTAGACCAAAGCATTGCTGAAGATTGAAGTATAGGGATAAAAACGTGGACACTTGGATCACTAAGGGCCTGGAGCACACACACACTTGTGTTTTCTCATAGCAATTACCCCCATCCCCTTCCTTCCTAACGAGGCTCTTCTACAGCTTGATGAATCATGATGGCCTGTGTTCCTCTGGATAAAAAATGAGCAAGGAAACCAAATTAGGTTGTTTGGGAAAAAAAAAACTTTATGGAACTTGAATCTTGAGCATATCAACAATGGGCACAAACCTCTGAACATTATCCACCCAGAGGCCAGAATCCCGGAAAACTATTCATCCTTCCCTCCTTGGATGTCTAGAGCTGCACTCATTTCTGCTCAGCTAAGCCCAGCTTTTCCCTGATTCGTGGGCTGCACTGTGTTCTCTCTGTGAGGGCCTGTTCTCATTTGCTACAGTCATTTTCCAGTATTTGCAATCAAAAGAATGTAAACTAATAGAACTTTTACCTGATTGAAGCAGCTGAAGTTCCAGATACCCAGTAACTTGAGCGAAGCTTCACCGCAATGTAAGCAGAAGGCAAACCCAGATGGTGTGGCTTGAGGACTAGCTTCCTTGCATATCTGGTGCACGCCACTTTTTGTCATGTGAGATACCTATCTTTCAAGGGAATGTATTAGTGCTGAGGTTCAGGGGGAGAAAAACAGGGACATCAGCATTATGCATGTAAGCAAATGATATTCATTAATGAAGTCTCTCTGCAATAACCTTTCTGTTGGCACACAGGACATGTTATCTTTTATCGGTGTATGATTTCTATGCTCTTTAGCTTTGAGGAATTTGTGTTTGACTTGTAGTCATGCAGAGTTTTCTCCTAGCTTAAGACATGTTTCTGAAGCCTGAAAGTAAAAGTCATAGAGCCAAGTAAGGAAGGGTTACCTTCACCTTCATACCTGTCTGTCAAAATCCACAGCTAGGGAGGCCATTGTTCCTCAGGAAAGGATGTATTAATGTTGTTTTTCTAAGTGGTCATTTTGTCAAACTGCCTTCTATTAGTACCATGCTCTCACCAACTATGCTAACTGACCACCTCTTTTAGACTACCTTCTAAATATGTACGTTACATAGTTTTGTGCAGCTCCCAACCTTGGTAAGAGAAGCTTCGTATTGCAGTGTGCAGTGGTTAAGGCAGAGGCTCGTAACCACTCAGAATACTGAGGATAAGAAATTGTGAGTGCTCAGCTGTGGATGGTACATCTATAGCAATCCTCCCCTTACAAAGCTAGAGAATATCTGGGAAGAGGGGGCAGAAAAAATGTAGTAGTCTGCTGTGGATATCGCTCTGTATTAAGTAAATGTTGATTGGCCAGTAGCCAGGCAGGAAGTATAGGTGGGACAAGCAGAGAAGAGAATTCTGACAAGTGGAAGGCTGAGGCAGAGAGACACTGCCAGCCGCCGACATGAGAAGATGTTAAGATACCAGTAAGCTACGAGCCATGTGGCAAGGTATAGATTAATAGAAATGGGTTAATTTAAGATATAAGAACAGTTAGCAAGAAGCCTGCCACGGCCATACAGTTTGTAAGCAATATAAGTCTCTGAGACACTGCCAGTTGCTGCCATGAGTACCAACATGTAAGATACTGGTAAGACACGAACCATATGGCAAGGTATAGATTTATAAAAATGGGTTAATTTAAGATGTAAGAACTAGATAGGTAGAAGCCTGAGCCATTAGGCCAAACAGTTTAAATAATATGAGTCTGTGTGTTTATTTTATAAGTGGGCTCTGGGACTGGCGGGGATTGGCGGAAGCTGGAGAGAAACTCTCCAGCTACAGGAGTCAGGATGGGAAGGAAGGCTATGACATGCTGTCTTCTGGACCAGACGTGGTTGCTGTACACATGAACCCACAGCAGGTGTGGTTACCTACATAAAATCAAGCCAGTCAAAATTCCAGCATGGATGGAGGAAGGCCCTCTAAGGCTTCACTCCTAGATGAGGAACTACTGACAGGTGATGGCTACTGGGGAAGGAGGGAGGAGTCATTTTTACCTTGGGGGGTGTGGCCACTGGTAGCTTTTCCACACATCAGTGGGTGAGCCCATCATCATGTGCATATGGGAAGCATTAATTGAACCCAGTGAGTTAAAGATGAGTAAACAAATAATTTTTTAAAAGGAGGACATGAAGTTGAGAGGTGATGGGGATGGAGCTTAGGTGGAGCTGGAAAGGGACGGGGGGCGGGCAGATCCAATAAAAATACATTGTGTACATGATTAAATATTCAAAGAATACAAAATATTCTTTTAAAAAGAGACCGTTTCCTCTCAGAAGCAATTTCTGTACCTTCTACCTAAGCCAATTCCTTCTCTTTATTAGTTACTCCCTACACTTGAAAAGTACTGAGTGTGTCCTGTTCAGTCCACTGCCATTGCTTGCTCAGGGCACCCCTTCAGTTTTTCTAAGTCTTCGTCTCCAATAGATGCTTTTTTGAAGTTTGTGTTTCCCTTATTGTTCAAAACAAAGGACACATCTGATGCTGTCCTCTAGCTGTTAATAGGTCTGGAATTGTTTCTTATAAGTGACTTGAGATAGAGCTCCATCCAATTTCGTTTCCCCAAGAGAATTCCAGTTGTTCCTGCTGCAATGTATCAACCAGTTTCTTACTTCCTCAGTCATTTCCCATATTCCTTATATCATGCATCAAAATGCCATGGTTACATGAGTGCTCTATTGTGTTATATCAACAGTCTGTCTCTATACCACACTTTCTAACTCTGAAATAGTTAAAACAAACAAACAAACAAACAAACAAACAAACAAACAAACAAACAAACAAAAAAACCACTCCATGTCTTGATCACAAACCATTTTTTTCTTCTCAGCCTCTTCAGAAATGAATTGCCTAGTCTTTTGTCTTTGCTCTCTATGGGTCTACATACATTTTAGAATCAATCTTCAAAAAAAAGTCAGAATTAATCTTTTGCTCTTGATAATATCAACCTAGTTTATCTATACATATAATTTATCTTTCTACGATTTTAAATCTATAAAGTTCATTATTTATATAGAAATATTAATTTTTATCTATTTTTTTTATTTTTTATCTATTTATTTATATATTTAGATTTATTTATATATAAAGATTTATTATATATAATTATTATAAAATTAAATATTTAAGTTATTTCATTAGGAGCATTCTGGTGGCTAAAATTTTGCCACCACTCATGATTAATTACTTAGGATGGCATCATAGATATCAAACTATCTTATAAACATGTTCTCTCCGCTACCAAACATCATATCATGAGAAAATATAACTGTGCGCATAGCATAGAAAGAGGAATAAAATGCATCTTGGGTACTGAAGCTTTAGAAGGACCAACTGTCCATCCTCTTCAAGGCAGGTTGCAGACACCGTAACCACAGCTGAAAATAAAAGTCCCCTGTATTTCACCTGTTTGTAACAATAAATAACCATAGTATTATCATTGCTGTAGAGAAAATTAGAACTAAACCCTTGGGGTCTGATCAGCCCATATTTAAATAGCTCCCAATTACCTACCAACTATCTCTTTGTTTTTTTATTTTCCTGAACAAAACTCCAATTTAAGTGTCCCTACTGTGTTAGTTGTTAAATCTTTTAGCCTCTCGTAATTGAGAACAGTTTCAATATATTTTTTCTTTTCAGTAACACTGATGTTTTGGAGCAACCAGGGCAGACGTACAGAGTTCCTGCAACCTGAATTCACTAGACTGATTGCTTCCATCTGGAGGTCATTCTCCTTGTTTCTTTTATCTTCTGTTCCTATAAACTAGGAGATCAGTATAAAGAAATAATTAGCTTCAGGTTAAAGATGTTGAATATGGAGATTTTATAGAGGATGCAATGTATTTGGGGTTGTGTCACATCATATGACACAAAAAATCAGACTGTCCCGTTTGGGAAATGCCAGTTTGAGAATTTGATTAAGATGTTTCCACTGTAATACTTTCTTTTTTTAAAATTCATGTAGTTAGAAAGCAAACTGCGGTTCCACGTGACTATATAAATTTTAATTATTATTTCATGTGATTTTTGTCGTAGATTTGGCAATCCTTACCACACTCAATAATTTTATCACAGAGTTGAAAAATGGTAGGTATTTTCTTCAATTATGATTGCTGCATGTATTAGTGTGTGAAGAAAATATTATTTAGTCAATGAGAAAGAAACCATAATTCCTCTTTTTAAATGGGTATATATCTACTCTTTATATCTGTTTATCTGTTTCACAATATACTTTTATAGAGAAATCACTTCCAGTGGTGATTTGGCCTGTGAAATCCCTTCAAGCTGACACATCCCTTTTTAGACCTTGAATTCTTGCTTCCTGACATATAAAGGAGGAGGAGGAGGAGGAGGAGGAGGAGGAGGAGGAGGAGGAAGAGGAGGAGGAGGAGGAGGAGGAGGAGGAGGAAAGAAAGGTGGCCCCAAATTAGAAAATAAGAAAACATTTTTCAAACCAAGGCCCCTCCCCCACAATTGACCATTCTTGCAAACTATTCTTATTGTGTTAGTGTGGAATTCTAGCTGAAACAAAACTCCGGATACCAAGTCCTTTGCTTTCACCAGGGAGGCATTCCTGAAGTCGGCCTAAGTGAGAACTAGGAAATGTACTCTGAAAGGATGAGCTTTAGTTTTTTTTGCCAAAGTCAACTAACGGGGACCAGATTTACCATCTTGCTGGAAACAATCAAAAACACATTGGACAATCTATCTGGAACAATTTTCCGGGCTTTGGATGAAAGACAACAAGGGATAGTGTTTCTCACAACACGGGAAATAAACAGGCTGAACTCTGCCTGCTCAAAGTTTGCTCCCTTAAGAGAGTTTCCAGACCCTGTTTCAGAAGTAGGAGTTCAGGCAGTGTTCAGGTCCTTCCTTCAAAATATATAGAAGATGAAACTCCGGAGAGAACCTAGCAAACAGTGTTCAGGTCAATTGATTAAACTGCGCAAGAGTGCAACTACATTTTCTCCCACTCAGATCTGGAACCATATACGTACTACAATTACCCAATGCTAGGAAATACCTATCCAAAGAATTAAAGCTACAGTCCATGATAACATGTCAAGGGCTGAAAATAGTGCCTCCTTTCACCAAGCTGGAAAACACCCTAATTTGGGGTTATTGAATAAGATACACAGAAGAGACTTGTGTCAGTCCTAGGAAATGTTGCTCCTGCAATCCCACCTAACACATCTGCAAAACAACACTCCACAAGGCTAAACTCTTCTCCTATGATTCAACTGTTTTTCAGAAGAAACTAGAAGACTATTTATAGGAAGCAAGCATTTCTAGCAGCCAACAAGCTGGCATTCACAAAGTCTGGAATATAATAATTAAAGAAACCACCATGTACACAAAGAATGAAGAATGTATGACTTTTAGAAATGAACATCTCAACCAACTGAAAAGACGCATATTAAAATTACTCACAGTTATTATAATATACATACACTAAACATGTTAACCAGAAATGTAGGTATAACACAGACATTAATAAAACTTCTAGAAATGGAAACTAGTCTCAGATGAAAATACAATACATTGAATGGAATAAGACATCACAAGGATGAGACACAACAGGAGAAAATGACAGTGATCTTGAAATCATAACAATAAAAATTCCTATGCAAATCACAGGGGAAAATAATCACAAAATTAAAGGCCATCAGTGCATTGTGGGAAAAACATTAAGTGCTCTATATATGTATAATTGAAATCCTATTTAAACAGGTCACAAAAAATGTATTTAAAGAAACAACTGTTAATAAAATTTTGTATTGGATAAAGGCTGAAGAGCACAGACAATAGAACATCAAAATTACACAGATGCACGTGAGGATCCATTTGTTCAAAACTGGTGATGCAGTGAAGGGCATTAAAGAATCCTAAGAAGGAAGAAACATTACGAATGAGACAACAACAGCAGGTAAGGATGGCCAGAGTGCTCAGGAATGGGGTGGAGGGGGGGGGAGGCGGCGGGGGGCCCCCCGGGGCGGGGCACAACAATACCTCCAAGTACTGTGAGAAAAAGGTGTTACACTGGAATGCTGCATGTAGTAAAATCCTCCTCTGCTCATTCCAAACAAGAGAGAAATCTTTAGCCACACAAAAGCTGGAGCACCGACAACCGCAGAAAAATGTTGAAGGCACTCTTTTAGACAGAAGGAAAACGACACAAAATGGAAACATATATTGCCAAAAAGAAGGAAGTGCTATGGTGATATTTTATTTGTACTGAAATGTGATTTTATTTGTATGTTAATAAATAAAGTTGCCCCGGGGGTCAGAGCTATTAGAGCCATGGCAAAAGCTGGGCGGTGGTGGGTGCACACCTTTAATCCCAGCACTTGGTAGGCAGAGCTAGGTAGATCTCTGTGAGTTCAAGGATACAGTCAGCATTGGAGACACACGCCTTTAATCTCAATACCAACCACAGAAGACCTGGAGGTCTGTACAGAGAGGCAGTGACGAGGCAGTCATGTGGTTGGGTTTACAACCAATGAGAAGGCAGAACAGAAGGACTATATAAAGACAAACACACAGGAAGTAGGTCTCTTGGCTGAAGAGGATAGCTGAAGCAGAAAGGGTAAGGCTCTTAGCTCTGACCTCTTGGGCTTTCATCTTTACATTGGCTCTGTGTCTCTTATTTAATAAGACGGTTACTTCTACAAAGTACATCGGAAAGCGTTAGCTGTGTGGACAAACCTGGAATCATTTTTATTTTCCAATTCTCTTGAGATAATTTTAATAAAAAATTAAGAATAATAATGTATTTCAGGGCATATGCCATCTGTGAAAGTAAAATGCATTACAGTGCCAGGAAAAAAATGATGAGGACTATGATAAGGACTTTCCAGTATATGTGAAGTGATAAGGACATTTCAAAGTTGGCTGTGACCACATAAAGATGTATTCTACCAACCTCAACGCCTCAAGTAGGATAAAAAGTAAAACTGAAGCAAACAAAACAGCAAAAGATACATCACTGAAAACATCAGAAGACACTAAAAGGGAGACCCAGGGAACAAAGAACAGGGTAGACAATCAGAGAGGATTCGGTAGGAATGAAAGGCTGACATCCTTTCTTCTCTGTCTGGATCATGCAGCCTTGTTCTCCAAATATCCCCCTCATCCCGAAAGTCTGCTCTGCACAGAATCTTAACTCCTTCCCTTTTGACTCTGAGCATACAGTCCTCTAACCCACAGTTCTTCCAGGGATTTTTTTTTCCTTCCAGATTTCTCACTGAGGATGAGGCCTTCCAGAAAGACTTAATGACATCAGCTGTGTTCTACCTTTGCAAGGGCCTCACTGTGTTATCTTCTTTTCTGCTCAGTTCCATTAAGCTTCTTCATTGATCTAGAACCTGTCTTCAGTAATTGGGTTGTATATCCCCTTTATTTCCTTATGTATAAGTCCTAGAACTATGGGTGATGTAAATTCTCTTAAATCCCATCACTTAGTAGAATGTGCAGAGGGTTCAGTTTTAGGCAGCCACCCTTATCTCCAGGAGTCTTCCTTGTTCTTCCTCATTCTTCACAGATGCACACGGTGGTTTCCTACCCCACAGCAGCTGTCTTACCAAGAGCAGTGTGCCCTTATTGAGCATTTTAGTGAGCACTGTCTTTCACTCCTTCTCTTCCTTGGCGTTACTGTACATTTGGATATCTGGGCCATCCTCTGCTTCTTGAAGCACTTCCTTTCCCTAGAGGCTTTGGTACAGCACTCTCCTCTATCCCTCCCATCTGTTTGCCGCTCCTTGAGCCCTTTCTCTTCCACCTGCTTTTGATTCAGCATCTGGTCAAATGTTGACTTCTCTCTCTAAATGGTGGCTCTTCATAATTTCTCTCTTCTAAACATTCCCTCCTTTTATAATTTCATTTTTCATTAACTATACTAATTATTGTCAAAATATTTTCCTAAAATTCTTGCCCAAATCCTAAAGCAAACACACAATTGCCTATGGGACATTTCCATCTTTTACTCCAAAGATGCCTCAAAGGCATTATCTCCCAAACTAAATCTATTACTACCCTTAATAATCCTACCCATCCTCTTATACATGAGTGACAGTGATTGATTGCCAACCATTACATTAGCCTATCCTGAAATCTAGTGATAATTCCTGTTTCTTCTTCTTAGTGTCCTTATGATTTTCCTACCATGACATCTGTTGATGGTGTGTTTATTATAATTAGCTTTATCATTTCCTAGTTCAAGTCTTACCATCTCTCACTCAGATTATTTCACAAAGTTCTATCTCTCTGAGGACAATTTCCTACAGCCAATCAATAATTCATACAGCAGTCAGAGTAAATATTCTGAATTGTAACTTCATTATTTCTCTCAACTCAGTTGAATGACTCACTGTATCCTTAAGATAAAGTCTAAATTCTTTAACATGGCTTACAAAGTCAAAGTCCATAATTTATCTCCTCTCCACTAACTCAAGTTCTTGCCTTGCTACTCTACTACCTCACAAGTCCCATTTGTCCTGCTGAATCTTGTACAGAGTTTATAGCCAACCTCAGATCTTTATTCATACTGTCCTCCATTTCATAAAGGTAATTCTGATGATTTTAGCTCTTTCTTCTTCCCTGAAGCCTTCTATGATCCCTTCCTATTTAGAGGCATCTCCCTTTGGTTCCATGATACTTGACACTTATTTCTCACAAGAGTTATAGATCTATGGAGATGTATTGATGTGGTGATTATAATTTTTCATTTATAGATCTGTATTCTCTGTTACAGAAGGCTTTCAGAGAGATGTCTTCACTTACTTATGAGTATAAATCTGTTGTATATAACAAGTACCTACTGAACAGCTATAATAAGTCCACTAGTATAAAGGTGAATAAATGCCTTATATTGCATACTTATTTTCAGTACTTAAATTTGTTTATTAATAATTCCCTTTGTAGAATCAAAATATTCCCAGATGATATGGTTCTAAGGCTTATAAAATACTGTCAACAAACCCCCAAAATTATCTTTATTATTTTAGGATGTTTTTAAGATCTCCTAAGGTAACAAATACATATTCTTTCTAAGTGGACGTGGAACTTTGTTGGTTCTTCTCTGGAGGGGATAATAGTTACACGTATTGCTCACTCACTCTGTGTCCATCAGTGTGCCAAGAGATTTCTGGGTAATGTTGAGTCTTCATAGCAGCCTGGTGAGATCGCTGGTATCCCATTTTAGGTTGGTAACAGGTGCAGGAAGGTTTAGTAACTTTCTCAGAGCTCCATGGTTAGTAAGCAGTACTGAGCTTCAACCCCAACAGTCTGCTTGCAGAATTCTTATAACTACTGTGGTTCATTACCACTTGGTTGTCTTAACTTGAGAGCGTTGGTCTGTAAATGTTTCTCCTACCCTTCTTTGACGTCATTCTCATTCCTTATTGTATTTACATGTGAATATGGAATCAGGTCCATTTACAAGCTACAAAATCAATTCAGAACTAACTTTATTCATTGAAGCAAACCCCAAAATGCTCGTATCTCTTCTTGTCACGAGGCAGAGTGATACCATTTATATGAAGTTTCTTTTTCTATATATTTGAGCAAGAATGCACGTAGAATTGAACTCTTTCCTAAATCTCAGGACTGACTAAGTGATTTCCAGGGTCCAGTGTGAAATGGAAATGCAAGGCCCTTGCTCAAAAGTTAGTGATAAGAGAATATTAGATCAAGCATGAAACCTTCTAAGCACATATCCCTTTGCCCAGGAAGCATGCCTGTGAAGCTGGTGTGTCTGAGACCCCATCAGAAGCAGCCTCCTCATCAATGATTTCCAGCTTTCACTTCGTCTGCAGCTGATATCATCTTGAGAACAATGGTGCTGGTCTGTAGGGTTAAAAATGGTATTTTCAGTCTTAAAACAACAGTTTGATTGTTTAAGATAGAAGTACTCACTCACATTATGCTGTCACAGACTGTTCATAATCAAAAGAGAATCTAACAAACACAAAAAAATGTATAAGGTGGAGAGATGACTTGCTGGGTTAAATGCCTTCCATGAAAGCATAGGACCTGAGTCCCCAGAAACTACATAAAAAGCTGAACGTGGTGATGTATGCCTGTAACGCAGCAGTAGAAAGGCAGAAACAGGAGTACCCCCAGGGTTTGCTGGCTATTTTAGCTAATGTGTGAGCTCTAGGTTAGGTGAGAGCCTCTGTCTCAAAAAATAAGGTAAAGATCAATTGAAAAAAGACAACTGAGGCTGTCCTCTAGCCTCCACACACATGAGTGCATACATGCATATGTACCTAAACATACATATGTACACAGGCAAACACACACACACACACACACACACACACACACACACACACACACACA
>CABHPR010153429.1:0-23595 GCA_902168415.1 Peromyscus melanophrys | reverse complement strand
ACACACACACACACACACACACACACACACACACACACACACACACAATTCGTGTGTTTTAGCCACTATGATATCTACAGCTCTGTGCAATAGCAATAAGTGATTTTATTTTTCTGAGGAACAAACAGACTGAGAACTATTAAGTGACTTCCATAAAACCACTTAGCCAGTAAATTGAGGAGCTACTAGTTAAGCTCAGAGCCACCTGCTGCCAAACACCGTGGTTTTCCATTATGCCACATCACCACTTTTACAGCAATGGAAAAACCACAATCAGTCACGGACCAATAAGCAGAACTGTAAGACATTTAATTTAGGCTCTAAAGAATTTAAAGCTTGATCTGGTTCCTTCTGTGCCTTTTCTGTGAATTTCTGATTCTTCAAACCTGGGCACAATCCTGGGGACACAAAGGACAATTCGTGATTTCTCTTTTTAAAAAGGGAATGAGAGCATCATCTGAGGCTGGGTGAGCTCCCCACTGGGAATGCTGTCGTGGTCATTCTCAAATATCAGGGCAGATGCAGTCTATTAGGCATTACAACGCCAGCTGTTGTTTTATATCATTAGACTTGTAACCAACTGGGAAAAAAATCTACTTCTGCCAAGAGGCGAGTCTCCAGGCTCTGCAACAAATATCAATTCCAATTTGGTTGAAGTGATGCAGGGTCATTTTTTTTCCTCTTTTTCATGGTTTCAGAAGTGATTCTCTGCACATTGGTTGGAACCCAACCTGAACTATGTCACATTTTCCATTTAGATTTAAGAAGATGTACACTCACGTGGGCCCTTAAAACAGAGTCAGACACACATTTTCCATCAAGACTGAAGACTCTGGGCATCCGTCCTTGTCCTCTGATGTAGATCTGAGCATAAGACTTGCCTGGGATTTTGAGCTAAGAGTAGTACGTGATTTGCAGAACCAATCATCTTGCCTTGGAAAGGGAAGAGAAGAATTACAATTTGTTGCTCTCTCTGGTGAAAAATTACAGTGTCCACTCAATGTTATTACCAAGCCAGAAATTCACAAGTGACTCTCCTTGGCAACTTGATCTTGAGTCTGCCAGACATCTGATCATTTCATAGCATTTTAGAATCATGAAGTGTTAACCTTGGAAGGGACCTTAGGTTATATCATCTCAATGCCTCATTTCACATGGATGTTTAGGGGTTCAAGGTGGCAGAAGTCATGGGGCCAGTGAATAAGCTGGTCCTGGGTCTGAGTTACTGCTCATCATCTGCTTCTCTTTCCATTACTCCATACCTGTCTTCTTTACTTGCTTCATGCAAAATTCCATTTGTCCTTGCTCTGCACACAGTTTCCATTTCAACAGGGAAGCACTTTGAATGGGAAAACTTAAATGAATCCAGTTTTAATTAGTGTATATTTACCTTTAAAAAATTCAGTGAAACATTTGGCATGCTGTTGTCTGCAGAGGGACCCTTAGGTCATTCTTGCATCCATGGATTAAGTCAACAAAGGTTTGTTGATCACTGATTAAAACATAATGGATCTTTATTTTTATTTTAAGATTATTTTCTTTATTTTGACTAAAACATAATCCCTAGCCTAAGGGAGATTAAAATAGGAGGAATAGATATACAAATAACAATTCTAATAATTGTTCAATTTACATTTGTATGCATATATTGTGGCAGATAATTTGGACTGTCAACTTGACAGGGTCTAGACTCACCTAGGAGACAAACTTCTGGGTATGTCTTTGAGAGTTTCTAGAATGGATTGAGGTGGGAAGACCTACCCTAAATGTGAGGAGATCCATTCCAGAGGCCGGGGTCACACGCTGCATGAAGATAAAGCAAGCGGAGTACCAGCATTAATTTCTTCGTGCCCCTTGGTTGTGGATGTAATGTGACCATTTACCTCTCATTCCTGCTGCCATGCCTTCAATCCCATCATGCACTTGCCCTGAGCCAAAGTAAATGTTGACTTCTCTTGGGTATTTTGTCACATCAAGGAGGAAAGTAGTTAATAGATCTAATAGATGTACTGTAAAATAGCACAGGAATAAAAACAAAGTTTGGCAAGAGGCTTTATAAAATAGGCTGCATGTGCAGTGAAGCGGTGTTAGGATAGATTTGTTTTCACGTTGATTCCATTGTGAGGGACAACATCCCAGGCTGCGGCAGGAGGACACAATGGCTATGCTCTCATCTGAAATCCCTGAGGATGAGTTGCACAGCAGTTAAGCAGGATGTAGGAGGACAAAACAGTCTGTCAGATTTGAGAATGGCAGCAGAATGTCATCGTGTAAATAATCGGAATATCGGGGATGATTCAATTTGTGTGATCTGAGATGGTGTAAAAATTGTACTGGGGAATCAAGAGAAAAATGACAATTAGTAATAAATTTATTTCTGGGCAGGAGAGTTGGCTCAGCCATTAAGAGTACCTGCTGGTCTTCCAGAGGATCCGGATTTGACTCCCAGAATCCACATGGTGGCTCACAACCATCTGTTACTCCAGTCCCAGGGGATCCGATCCAGTACCCTCCTTTGACCTCTGCAGGTACCAGGTAAACACTTGATACATAATACATACATATATACACATATGCATGCATGTATGCATACATACATACATGCAGGCAAAACACCCATACACATAAAATAATAAAATAAATATTTAAAGTAAAGTTACTTCCATCTATGTAAAGAGGCAATCTCATTCATTCTATTTGATCATCTTCAACTCTAAACCCAACTTATACCGAAATAAACTCTAATTTGTATTTTAATTCCTAGTGAGATTTGAATGAGAAATATGCTCATAAATTTCAGCACTCAGAATCTGTTGGGGTGCTGTTTGGTGGGATTGTAGGACGTTTGGAGGTACAACCTTGTAGCTGGAAGGTTTCTCCAGTTCCTCCCAGCCCTGCGGTCCCACAGCTGCTTATAAAATAATCACTGAGAGGCTTAATATTATTTACCAATTGCATGGCCTATGGCAGGCTTCTTGCTAGCTAGCTCTTATAACTTTGACCCATTTCTGTTAATCTATATGTTGTCACGTGTCCATGGTGTTACTGGTCTGTAGGTATCTTGTTCCTGTGGCAGCGGGCTGGCGTCTCCCCTGCCTCTGCCTTTCTTCTTGCTGTATCTCTGCTTGGATTTCCCACTTGCCTCTAAGCTGCCTTGCCATAGACCAATGCAGCTTTATTTATCAACCAATCAGAGCAACAACACATATTCACAGCATACAGAAAGACATCCCACAGGACAATCTTGCTGGAGAAATACATTACTGGGGAGAGGTGAGTTTTGAGAATTCATAGCCTCACTATTTCCTGCTTGCTTTCTCTACTTCTTGTGTGGATAAAAATGTGATCAGCCTGCTTCCGGCTCTTGGCACCATTTCCTGCCTCCATGGTCATTATGGACTTTCCTTCTGAATTGTGAGTTAATATAAACTGTGTCTTCTGTAAGTTGCTTTTAATCATGATATTTTATCACAGCAACAAAAGAGTAACTAATACATATGCCAAACCTTGATTCTGCCATAGCTCTGCTTATCTCTGTTAGGCAGCAACACCATTACTCTGTTTGCCCAGGCCCATAATGTTCGAGTTCTTGATGCCTCTCTCTTATCAGGCCCTGTGTCTAATCTCCCAGGAATCCCTTTTGTCTCACAATCTCTCCACCATTCAGATGCTAATTGTTATAGCCTGCTATGGCCCTATCAGAGCCACCGAGATCTCCTGGCTAAATTCTCTCAGTAGCCACAATAGCCTACTAAGATTTTTCCCTATTTTTGTTCTTGCCCCTGAGTAGTCTTTCTCAAGCACTGCCCACTGAGAAGGCATTACAGCACCAGAAACATCCAGAGGCACTTGTTTATTTTCTCAAGTGGAGGAGGTGCTGCTGCTGGCATCTGATAGGCAGAGGGTAGGGATGGATGGCTCCAGGAAATATAAAATAAACAAGTTGTACACCAAAGCAAGGAACTGTCTGGTGTGAAATGTTAATAATGCTGAGTCTGAGAATCCTAATCTCCTGTCATTGGTGCTAAGCCAATCCATTTGGGGGAGGGGGAACAAAGCTAATTTTGTATAGAATATTGTGTTACCTAGGTAATTTTTTTTTACGTTTTATAAAATCTTTATTGACAAATAATTCACATAGTTTACATTTTGCTTGTTTGCACAGTTTGATAAACTTTAGTCCAGCATCCTCAGAGGCCCATGACACCATCACCACGTTCTGTCTTAGAACATCACTGTCTTCAATTTCATACACACATATAATGTATGGTGATTACATTCCACCTTATTTTTTTAAATGAACATAATACTTGCAATTGTAACCATTTTTAAGTTCACAATTCCTTGGCATGAATTACATTCAAGTTATTAATTACACTCATGATATTCATTAATTATACTCATGATATTAATTACACTTGTGGTATTCATTGATTACATTTGCAATATTCATTCAATAACTATATTTATGATGTGATTTATTACATTCATGATATTATGTCCTGATACTACTGTCTGTTTGTGGGGCTTTTCCAAAACAGAAATTCTGTACTTAGGAAATCATTGCTCTATATTCCTTTCTTTTCCATCTTGAGATAACATCTAATCTTTCTGTCTATGAATTTGTATATTTTATATATTTCATGTAATACAATTCTATAGTATTTATATAATACTATATAAATATATAGTATTGTCCTTTTTTTAATGTAAAAACATTTTACATACAACTACAGGAGAAATAATACACAGATAGTCTGAATATAAAAACAGGTTATAATTCAAAAGTCCAGGGTTATTTGAAACTGGAAACTATTTTCTCTGCAGAAAATAGTAAAAATGATAACATTTCCCAATAAGCCCTTTTAAGCCAAATAATAGCTGAATGATACATATAAAATATTGATTAGATTCTGGGATACAGAAGAAACCTATCTTCATCTGTTCAGAGAGCTATGTTTTACTTAAGTTGTGTAAGTGAGATTCCTATTCATCTTCCCCTTCACTGTTTGATTTACAGCAGACATTTTTCTATAGGCTAATGTATAATCTGAAAAGATTTTATACTCTGGTTTCTCTTCAGATCGTATGACTCTTTCTCCTGTTACCTAGGCAATTTTCATACAAGTAAATGTTGTACGTTAGGTGTATTCCCACCCATGCCCCCCCTCCTCTTCTTTCTCCACCCCGAGCTCTGTTAGCCACCTTTGTTCCCCTAAACAGTTCCTCTTTTCTTTTCATGTCATGTATACGTATTTGAACGTACTTATCTATGTATAATCTACTAAACCCATGGGAGAGGAGACATAGCATTTCATTTTCCCTGAGATTGGCTTAGTTTATTTAATATGATCACCTACAGTTCCATCCACTGTGCTGCAAATCATAGAACTTCTTTCTTCTTCATGGCTCTGCTGGATGTTTACGTTAACATGAGACAAACTAGAGTATTTGGGAAGAGGGATCCTCAAATGAGAAGATGCCCGCTGTAGATTTGCCTATGGAGAAGCCTGTGATGATTCATTTTCTTACTTAGTGATGGATATGGGAAGCCCAGCCTATTATGCATGGCTCTACCCCTGGACAGGTAGTTCTGGTACATACAAGAAATCAGGCTGAGCAAGCCTTGGTGAACAAGCCAGTAAGCAGCATTCCTCCTTGGCCTCTGCTTCAGTTCCTGCCTCCAGGTTCCTGCCCTGAATTCCGTAGATGATGGACTGATGACAAACTGTAAGATAAACTAAACCCTTTCCTTCCCAAGTTGCTTTTGGTCATGGTGTTTTACGACAGCAATAGAAACCCTAACTAAGACAATAGCTTTAAGATTTTCATTTCATGCTACATTTTCTCTCACTATTCTCTGTTGATGGAAAGGTAAACTGATCTCATGAATTTACTACTGTGAATAGCGCTACAACAAATTTGATGTGCAAGTGTCTCTGCAATATGCTGACTGGGGGTCCTGTAGGAAAACACTGAGAAGTGGTACAGAGAGGTCATGTGGTAGATATATACAATGAAAATTTTAAAATGCAGAAAGAAAGATTCATGAAGTAGAATCAAAGATGAGATATTAGGAAGTGGGGGAGAGAGAATGATGGGACACTTGTTCCATGAAAGCAGAGGGGGATCAAGGGACGCAGGAACCGGTAGTGGGAAGAGGATGAATTATAGTAAAGGATAACAACACATCTGTAGGAAAATGTTGTAACAAAGCCCAGTGTTTTTATATGAACTTATAGATTAAAAAATGATTTCAAATGGGAAAATAACTAATTCTGGGCCTAATCCTGTGAGAGCACTTTAGAAGTTATTGACCACCCTCCAGCACACTCACTGTGTTCCAGATACTCGGCCTAGGCCTCCTTGCTGTCTGTGAACAAGGTGGCTAGGCTGCCATTGGAGGTCTTTCCTGTAACCAGGCTCTCAGGATGCGGTGCTCCCACCTCCAACGTCCATTTCACCAAGTCTCTTGACGGCCTGCAATCTTGTCTACCCTTTTTTCAGTGAGAATTACAAATTGTCCAACCATGGTTTCGATTCTCCTCATTCTATTTCCTATCTCTCAGAGTCTTTATTGACTTCTACACTCTAAAATTCCTTTTGTGAGGTACATGTGTCTCTGGAACATAGCTCCCCATAGAGCTTGGATGTTCATTCATTCATCAATTTATCTGAATATTGTGCCCACACAGACACAGACTTAAATATTTTGACTGACTAATGATGATTTATTGAAGGTAAAAGTCTAACAGAAATAAAGTAGATGTTTTAATATAAACAGATCCAGCCATTATAATAAAAAGCCTATCTATGCTGATCCCTGTTCTCAGATGAACAAGAAGTATAAGAGCCTTGTTTAAAGTCCGTAGCTAGTAAATATGGGTGCCGGGACTCACAGGTAACAAAAATACAGACAAATAAACAAGGCTAGCAAAATTCTAATCTGAAAGAATATAGACAATGAGAGAAAAAGAAATTAGAGTGAGAAGAGAAGGACCTGACCTTTGAAGAAAACCACAAAGCTGGCAGGAAGTCAGATCAAACTGTCCGGACTTAGTAGATGAGGGCATTGAAAACTAGGGGGCAAGTCCATGTGATCACCTTCAAAAGCAGCTTTCAGAACTGAGGCTGCTTCTCAGCAATACAGCACAGAGATCTGTCCTCAGAACTGGACACAGCTGTGTGTGTGTGTGTGTGTGTGAATAGAACCAGGTCATCCTGTTGTAATCTAATGCTCACTTTAACACGTTCGTATCGCCCTCATCTTCCAGTAGAAAATGGAGAGACTCCACAAATAAAATTGATTGTTGTGAAAAGCTAAAGAAAACCCTGAGTAATTTGATTTAACTCCAGTGTGAAGTTGACTATTCAAAATAATAAGTTTTAATTAACTGAGTATTTTTAAATTTACATGAGAAAAAATTAACTTTAAAAAGGGGGGTGAGATGAGGGGAGAGAGAAGAGGTGGGAGGAGGGGGAGGGGGAATCTGTGATTTGTATGTAAAATGAGTAAAAAATGTCTTAATAAAAAATAATTTTAAAAGAAAAAAGTGTGGATAAATATTGATTCTTTAGAGCAATCTGCTTTAAATGGAAGACACTTTTAATACGTACTGTTAAAAGATAAATATGTAAGTCAGAAATTGCTTTGGTAGAAATATTCTCTTTAAAACAGTTGGAAGTCATATTCACAGTTTAATTTTTACACATTTCTACAGACTTTAATCTATGGCCTTAATCTAGCAGAAAGTATTTATTTATGTGCTTAGAAGTATTACATATGCTATATGCACATACATTTATGCATTCATTTGTCCTTTGTGCCTGATCATGCCAGATTGTGACTCTACTTTATCCACGCACATCCACAGGCATCAGAAATGGGTAGTCCTCCAAGCCAGAAGGAGAAACTGTTCATAGGCCCAGGAACCTCATCTATTTCCCAATATTAGCACACCTGTAGCACCTGGCATTCCATCTAGCTATTTGACAGCTAGAAAAAAATATAAGTAGAGACACATTTAAACTGGACTCCACAAACTTTGCCCTGAAGTTGTCATTGGGATTAAATTATAAATATGCAACTAAGAAATTTGAGTACCATCAATTGAAGTCCAATGTCATAAATCAGAAAATGCTTTCTTAAAAACATTACTACATCAGGACAAGTCACATTTACACTACAGTTATAAGGAATGCTCCCTGATCCCAAAGCAAGGCTACCAGACTCTCTACCTCCCTGAAACAGAGCATCTGGATATTTGTATTATGTAACATGGCTGGTTTTAGGCCTTACTTGGAATTACAGTGTCATAGGGATATGTAGATTTTCTATATTTTGTGCCTCCCTGCTTATGGCTTCCATAGTGTCTCCCAATTATGTATGAAATTCTCCAAGGGACAGATATGCTGATGAATCATTTTCCCACCACAGCTATCATCACACATCTTCTGTGCTTTGCCTCCATGTAACTTCTTTCCACCTAGCCCCACCCCCACCTCCCACATTAGTGGATGCCTTTTGGCAAAGCAATGGGGACAGTGCCTTTAGATGCTGTCATGGCTATCCATGGTACTATGTCCCAGAATTCTTCTGCTGTCCTACCCTCAGCATTCTCTGTGTTCGAAGCATGCATAATCTGTCTTTCTTACAACTCTAACGGCTGGTGCCCGGCATCCTCTTACACGGAAAAGTTATTTTGCTCAGTAAAATACTCTAACAAACAGGATTGGAAGTAAGAATCTGCAGGTGTGACTGTGACCAGGACAAATACACGGACAAATCCTTATACGTGAGATTGTTTTGCTTGGAGAAAGAGGGAAGAAGAGGGTAGCATGAATAAGGAACCCAGTAGGTGGAGCAGGCTCAACTTATGTGGCCCAAGGGACCAATGGAAGCTTCCTGAACATGGAAATATATTAGAGTGGAAAAGCCTAAGATATAATTAATGGTCTTCAACTCTGTGGTGCAATGCTTTCTTCTCTCTCCCAGTCATTAGCTCTAAATAAATCTACATACTAAAATCATTTAAAGACACAGTAAGAATATAAGCCCAGTGAGGGAAGAAGCTGTGTTTAATATTTGGCCAGTGTGACCTAAAACAGAGAGTTTCAAAAAAATGAGGTAATTGTTGAATATTAGTCCAACTCCCTAACCCACCTCTGACAACAAATTCGCAGAAATCATGGAGAAGACTTTTGGATTCCTGTGGCCCATGAATGAGTAAGGGAGTTTAATGGTTAAATTATCATAGAGACAAGCTTCGTTGCTTATGTATCTCCCACCCCACTGTGAAGACCTTTTATGCTGGGTCTCACTAAACTATAAACTCAAAACTACAGCTTTAAGCTTGAAAGTAAAAACTACAAGCAGGTGCATGCTCTATCTACAACACTAAAACGAATGCAGGTCTCCACACTTCTGCATGAGGCACTCTCCAGCCATGAGCTTCTTTTTCTTGCAGTGACTCTTGAAGTAGCTGTGCTTACTCTCCTTTTTAAGTTAGTAAAACACGTCTCAAAAGTAAATTCTGAAAAATCCTGGATGAGTAAGTGTGGAGACCCAAATTTACATCTCCCTGAGGCAGCTGCCTTGCCCACCACAATAGCTCTCCTTTCCAAGAGGAAAGTCACATCTCTGACCTCCAAGAATGTATTCTCTCTGACTGATGTAAACGGGGAGCAAGTGAGCTGGGAAATTACCAGTGTTCCAACCTCTTGTCTGTCTGGGGGACCCTGAGAGAAAATTTCATAAAACATCATTTCAAATGCTTCTTTGAAACACTTAAGAAACTATTTCTGATATGCAGAAAATATTCCATTACTGACATTGACCGTGTTTGTGAAACTCAAACAATGCCTTAGAGCAAGCTACAGGAAGAAGAAATCTCTCCTTAGAAGTCTCAGGCTTCACGAAATTCTTTCCAGATCCACCTTGTGGTATTGTCGTGCAATTAAAATAACTGCTTCCCTTAGCCATCTGGCCTTAACAAGTTCTAATTTAAAGAGAATCTTTCCTGACCCGTATTGTGTTGATTCTATAGTTTTTGCTTGCCTATCACCCCTTTAAGTGGGTTATTTTCTGCACCTCAAATTTGTCAAGAAGCTGAGAGAAATGGCTGGCCAAATATACATTTGTTTAGAAAAGCCAATAGGATACATTTTCCCATGTTCAAGGAAGAGGAGCAATTTTGTATTTGTTGACTGCTGCCTGGATACCTTCTTTCTGCACTACAGGGGAGAGCAAAGTTGAGTCACAGGCATCCTTCAGGAGAGAGACTATGTCCTGCATATGGGATAATATCACCGGAGTGGGTTCTTTGATGCTCTCCAGCTCTTCCATCATGAGAGCCACATAAAAGCACATAAAAAATTAGGTCTCATTTTGTAATTCTTCAAGGGAGAACCATGGCGGGAGAGGCCAGTGCAAGAGAAGGAGCACATGGAGTGTTGGAATTTGGATCGAAGTTCTGGAATCTTCTCTCAAATCTCTGCAAAGTGTCAGCCCTCAAGATAGTTCGTCTGTTTCACAGTTTACCTTTGTCATTATTCAAAGGGATTATTAAGTTTTTATTGATTTTTCGGTGTTTTACATATGGACACTCTATATGACAATGTTCAGATAACATCTAGGATTGAGGCCACCACTTAAATAAAATATAAAAACATGCATAAGACAAATAGTAAATAACCCTGAACATTTTTGTTCTTAGGCATTTTCAGAGCACTCTTTCCTACATTACCTGATTCCTGCTCACAGTTCTGAAAGGCATGTGTGACGGAAAAACAGAGCAAAGATTCCTCTATCTTGTGTTCTTGTTGAAGCCATTTCAAGTTTAACTAGAATATGATCGTGATAGAGAATCCCATGGGAAATTACCCAACTCTATTCTAGGAACCCAAGGTCAAGATGCCCCAGCTAACTTAGCTTCCGTTATACTGTCTGCTTGTGCAAACTTCGTCCTCTAGCTAGCCGCTTGCTTAGCTTAGCTTTTGTTAAACTGCTTGAACACAAGGCCCCCTCCTCCCTGAAGCTGCCCAGCAAGATGCCAGGCTCTCCCTAACACATGCATTGGTAACTATGACTCAAGAAGCCAAGCTATGGGGAGATCAAATGGTTTCTCTCCTATTTCAAGGTGGGGCTTTGGTTCTCAGGGCCCTCAGTCTCTACTGTACCCCAGTTACCCAAGCTGAGCATCAAAATAGCACAACTAAATGCATGCCCAGTAAATGCAGTTTGGGATAAATGACAGTGGCATAACAGAGCAGGACACTAAGGAAAGAAATGTCTTCCATAGAGTGAGTGAAATTTCCATGATCAACATGTGGCACTTGCTTTGAACTCTCCTTAGGTAGAATTCTTATAAAACAGTCTAGTGTGCAGCCAGAAAGTTGATTCCATGGCTTAAAATAAAAGCCGCTCTCATCAGCTAATGTTTGTCATGGTGTCTTTCATTTGAAAATGTGCTTCGCACATGTGAAGGCCTAATAAATGCTAGTTGATAATGACAATGAGGACTGATGAACTGAAATCGCCTTTGGCACTGAAGTTGTCAGCTTTCCCATGAGTAGCACATGATGAAGAATGCTGTGTCCCATTAGCAGCTTTCTGAATACTTGAGTCTATAAAAGTAACTTTTTGAACCCACTGTGATGGGGGGTCTGAGGGTTGATAACACAAGGCCATGTACACACAATGCCAATCATTCCGATGAAAACTGAAAAATTCAGTCAATCATCTGGGGATTTATCCACATGACACCAAACATCTGGATGACTGAGTGTTTCCAGTCCTCACTGGGATGGTGTCATGCAGCTTCAGACATCTACTATTTAAGATCAGCAATATTGCAAGGTATATACAGTTTTACATAGCATACTGAAAAAGGGAACATAGGAGCATTTCATTTATTTCTTCTCTGGGCAACATTTGTAAAGGGATGGACATGTGACTACTCACTGTTTTTATACAGGAGACCAAATACACACAAAGAACTCAGAGCCTAGTGAGAAAAGTAAAGCAGATTATGATGGATGCCCAAACAAGAGGATAAAGGAATTCAAGGCAAAGATGAACTCTGAGAGTTTTCAAGGCTTCAAAGATGAGGTGGCATTTGACCAAGACTTCATACTTAAACGGAGTAGAGGTAGATGTTCTTAGTGGAAGAGGAAGCCAGAGATGTGACTTATGTAAAGACAAAGAGACACCCAGACACTCCAAAAATAAAAGGAGGAATTGAGAACAGAACGCAAGCACATTGGCAGTATCTGTCTGCAACCTGTTAGAAGGTCAGGCTTTACTCTCCCTTAGTTGCATGCTTTCCAAGAAACAAAAACTTCATGGGCAAACATGGCAGCCTTGCTCTGAGCCAACCCCTGCCTTTGCAGACCACAACCTGGTTCCTGGGCTCCAATGTTTCCTTCTCAAGTTGCCCTCCTTGAGTACCTGCAGAGGCCATTTCTCAAAGCCTCTTCTCCCAAAGGAAGATACTGCTGCTTGCTGTACACACCAAGGGGCTGCTGTTTGTGGGCTGTGAGTGAGGGTATGTGGGTGAGCTGGAGGGCCCTCATATCACACACTCAACAGGTAACAGGGGGAGAGGGCCAGCAGATGACAGGACTGGTATTAGGATCCAGACATCTGCACCCCACTCCTGGAACCCATGATTTATAAATTGGAATGAAGCCTTGCAGGTTGTTATAAGGGCAGGATAATCAACACAGTGGTATGATGCATTTATTTCACAGATTGTTACTTTGTTTTACAGCATATCAGTATTTAAATGAAAGCAAGTAGATCTCCATTGGTACTCTTTATGGAGTTCTGTAAATGTTAGGGACAGTTTTATATTTGGGGAGGCTGGTCAGAGGTAGAGTAGAAAAGATTGGGATGAATGAGATTCTGGAAGGTCTCATATGGGCTTGGTAGATAAATCTTAAAAGAGATACATGAGCTATTTGATGGCTCAAGTGCTTCCTTTCCCCATTCCCCTCTATATTCCTGACACAGAGAGCTTCCTTTTCCAAACTATTATTCCAATTATTACCCATTGTATGAAATTGAACTCTTATATGTGGACTATAGCTAACTACTTTTTGAGTAATGATTATATCCCTCAACCCAGTAAGCTTTAATATTAGCTAACAAATATCTAGAATGTTTGTTTGTTTGTTTGTTAACTTCCATGGTTGTCTTAGATAGTGTTTGGGCAGAAGTTTTCCTAACAGCTTTTTAATGATTCATTGTAAAGGAGCTCTTGAAAAAAAATTTCAGTTGTACCATTGAACCATACTTCCTGTCAGTCTATCATATTCCTGTACCCCCTCAGGACTGGCTATAGAGTTTGAAAAACCTGATGAAAAATGAAAATGTGGAAACACTTGTTCAAAACTTATTCAGAATTTCAAGAAGGTGACAGCTGAGCATTAAGACAAGCCTGGGGCCCTCTGAGCACGGGGCCGTGTGTAGCTGCACAGGTCTGCTTACCTTTACTCGTCTAAGGCAAGATGCCTTTCCTCCAGGCTTAGTTAGTGAACTCAGTGCAAACAGCCTTTTTACAATTTCAAAAAGCGTGGTCCAGCAGTAAATGAGATGATGCTAGATGGTACGCAGATGGACATTTGTTTAGTGTCATAGTTATGTACCAATGTGTTATGATATATGTAATAGTTATGTAAATCTGCCTTAGGGAAATATAATTTGCACATCAATCAATAATTTCATGTTTATTATTGTTTAGGACAAGGCTAAGTTACAAAATAGGCCAAATTAAAGAAAATATTAAGTAAATAAGAGTCCAGGTGGCAGGCAGATGTTGCACAAAGTACAAAATGGTGCCTAAATGACTCAAGTTCAGAAACACTGGGAATACTGGATGGTTAGGGTGTCCTGATGACCTTGAGTAGCATTTGGTAGCATCCTTGGGCACTCCTGACTTCTCCTTTTCTGTTCTAGCTGATCCCCTTTTCATGTTTTGTCATTTAGTAAGTAGGACTTTGATTTGAGCAAAGAAAGGCCACCAGATCTGGAGCCTAGTTTAAAGCAGGCCTGGAGAATCTCTCAGGTCTAAAACTCCACCCTCTCTTCCCAGCACACTCTCCTGACCCTTTTCTGTAGACTATAGAGACTCATTAGCCTAGGCAGAATGCTTATAACCAACCACAAAGCTGGTCCCAGCAGCCTTAGGCAATCCATCCTTCTTTATTCTCTTTATTATATTTAACATTGTTGTTTGATAAATAGTATCTACTATTTACCCCCAATTACTATTCTTCTCCAAATTACACATGGGCACACAAAATTTAGTAAATATTGTTTATGATTAGTCTCTGGATTTGTATTCCTTATTTATCAAGAGTGTGTTAAATGGTGTAAATGGTATAAAGGCTAACCTTAATTTGATCTGATCAGCAATCCTGTAAGCCTTAGCATTTCTACTTCGTAAAAGAGTCTCAGGAGCCCAAGTGGCTTCTCCAAGAACACCTAGGAGGCCTATCTCTAACTCCTCTGATTTCTGTGTTCAAGATATTTACACTCTTCTTTGCTTGTGCACTGAACATCTGGGTCTTAGTGTTCCATTCTAGAATGGTGTTTCTCTCTAAATTCACCCAGGGCAACTGCTGCTTCAAATCAAAAGGTGTTAATCTTAGGGATTTAGAGAACAAGACATCAGAACTTCTGGGAACTCTCAGGAATTTGATGTCTTGAGTAATTCTTAATGTACTTTGAACCTTCTGTATACTCTTGGCTCATTAATGTAAATGTCTAAAAATATTTGTTTGATCAATTTTATTTATTATTAATATTCATTAATAGTAATGTGAATATGTTTTGGGTAACATAAAAAACCCTGTAGCCTATAACTAATGTACAAATGCTGGAAAACACTGGAGACCATTATTTGCAGTTCTCTGATATTCATAACATCTAACATGAATAGCAACAGTACAGATAATCACATGCTGGTGTAAGCAATTTAAGCATCATTTCTACTTCCAAACTATTATTTCTTGAAACACTACTCAGAGAACATGACACAATATGTGAGTAAACTTACTAGTATTTACTTTATTTACAAGAATGACTCATTATGAGCTTCACATGGGGCCATGGACACACACTGGGACCATGGCAGTAGCTCGAAGCAGGGCTGGCACTATGATTCTTTCTCACTTCACATCCTCCAGTCCAGGTGCCTGAAGTGACAGTCTCAAACTCTTCAATGACATTGTTTCCTGAGATCCTTTAACTTAGCAACTTCTCTTTATTAAGTTTAGTTCTCTCTAAAGATTGTACTTGGGATTCAAGACTAGAAAAAAAAATCAGAATAACTTTTTTTAATGCTTGAAAGAAAAGCCAATAGGGAAACATTGCCTAAAATGGACAGCACTATGGGCTCATGGGCATTTGAGTGGAGCAGTTAGGTCAAATTATTGTGTTCCAAGAAAGAAGGAAAGCAACAATTAAAAAAAGTTTTGAAGAGCACTGCCTTCTTTTCAGACTAAAGAACACTTGAAAACTTTACTAGATAAGGAGCATTATACATAGAATTAAAATTCATCCTGACCCTAGAAAGAATTATTACCAGGAGTTAATTACAAGTTGCTTGTTTAGACTTTCTGTGGCTGTCAGGTTATTGCTAAGTGGAGGCCTCATAAACAAGAAGCTTCCTAACATGTCCCCATCCAGACCAAACGGACATGTGTTTCCCATTTCAACATTTCATTGCCCCAACTGAAAACTAATCAGCTGTGTCCTTGGGATCTTGAGGAGAGAAGGTTAGGATTTATTCCTGGACAAGCCTGAGGAAAACATTACCCTAATGGATGAAATGTGTTTGTACTAAAGACTTCTTCAAAGTGTTAAACTAGCCTTTCCCAACTTGAGCTCCTCTGCCTTGAAAAGAGTGAAAATTCAGGAAAGTCCATTGGTGTTAGGCTGGCTTTGTCTTTATGTGAGGAATGATGCATAAACTTTGCTTTGGTTTAGATAAGCATCGAAAGTAGTCACTGTCTCCAGGGATTACACACACACACACACACACACACACACACACACACACACACACACACCTTCACCTTCACCAGTGTGGTCTAGAAATGCCATCCTTTCTTGGCTATATACAGCAATTGAAACACACTTCCTGTTTTCTCAGGCCAAATTCCTCAATCAATTCTATTTTATTTCCTCAAGAAAACTTTCTCTGATTTCTCAATGTTCAACGTGGTCAGCAAGAATGTCGGTTCTAGAAAGATTATTTGCCTTTCCGCACTGAAAATAATGGTCTCCTTAGGTCTTCGAGCCTACTGTGGAGGAATTTTGGCTTCTTTTTATGGTTTTTACCCTGACAGAGCACAGGAAATAGGAAAATAGATTTATTTTCCTTGGCAAAATCAGGGGATGCTGGGTTTAGCAATCTGAAGGTTTTTAAGAGTTCAAGCTGGGCAGCACGACATGAAGCCACTCGAACTGGAGGTCAGATTCTCAAGTATAATTAGGGAAATTCACCACCATTAATAGTCTCCTTCTCAGTTCTGTGTGATGGGAATACCTAGCAAGCAGGGCAGTTGACTTTCCTGTTCCTCTTCTCCTCTCTTCTTTTTTTTTCTTTTCCAACTTTGATTTTTCCATGAAAAGATTTAAAATTTTAAAGAAGTTTGAGAGTTGCAAAGTCCACAGTGTACCCACTATACTAAGGTGACAAGGAGCTGGTGACCTGCTCATGCTGACGTGATGTCTCCCTGGCTTTGAGAAAATAAAAGTCTAGTGTAAAGGGGACATTGGAAATTTATCCTTGTACAGGTGATTGGTACAAATTCAGAATGAAATGGAGAAGTCACTATTTCATCACTCAGATCTGTGAGACTCCACCTGGAGAGAATCCAATACCTAATCCTTCCTTTAGGCCTCCAACCAGTCAGACTTGGATTTTTCAGTAGAGTACATTTTAGTAGACTCATCTGAGGTTAGTCTGTGGTTGTATCTTCTGGCTTTCATATTTCATAGTATGAGGTCTATCTTTTCACTTTTAAATCTTTTGAACGACTTCAGGTTTCCTCACAATCACCATTTTTGGAATGTGGTGTGAGATCTTATTTGACAAGATGATTCACATTGATGTGAAATATAAGCATATTATATCATACTGTGAAATCATACTGTATGTAATTTATACCAGCAGTGTTGGCATCCAATGAGAGATGGTATTTCACTTTCAGGAAATATCAAAATGAATATAGGAGCAAATTCACCAAGATAAGCATATATATATATATCAATGATATGTCCTATATTGTTTTTGTTTTTTAAATCTAGATTCAATATTGTCAGAGAATGGTCCTGGAATAAAGTTGTGTGTGGAGAATTCTGTGTTCTTGTGAGAGCACTCAAGAAAAGAAGACAAGAGTCTTGTGACCTCAGTTTCTTCAAAAACATGGGATTGTTCTTGGAACGTGTTTTCATGCTCCTCTCAGGTGTAGTGGACAGGAGTGAGTTTACTTCAGATCACTCGCTATTGCTTGCTGCTGTTATTCAATTAAATGTTTAAATGATCCTCTATATGCCTCTGTGGAAGAACATGATTTTACTACTTGAAGCTTATCCTTGTGACTGTATACAACTTGAATTCATGAGAACTTCACTCACGAGACCTTTCTTAACCCTCAGAGTATAAATTGTCTGGGGCTCTGAATAAAGTTGACTATTACATGAGACTTTAGTCCACCTCATTTATCATCTCCTTTCTCCCAGGTCCTACCATCTCTAGAATGGTGACACATATTATAAGAGAAAATATGCAATATTATTGTGTTTAAAATAGTCAACAGCTCCACCTAGCTCCCTGCAAATGACATAATTTCATCCTTCACTGTAGATAAGTAAACCTCCACTGTGTACATTAATCACATCTTTAAAATCCATTCTGTTGATGAGCATCCAGGCTGATTCCATATCTTGGTTACTGTAAATTACATGTTTACTGCAGTTGATATAATAGTTCTCTTTTTAGTTTTAGTTTTATGAGGTGCCTCTGTACTGATTTCCACCCTCCCCACCATGGATTCTCATCAGCAACTGTCACTTATTTTCTTGTCACTGAGAGGAGATGGCACCTCCATGTAGTTTTCAGGTGTTTTCTGATGGTTAAGGATTAAGACATGCTTTGACATAAGTCTGAGATAATAAACAGGCCTGATTTCTCTTTCTCAGATTCTTAGAAGCAGCCCTCCATAGCCCTCTCCCTGACTGTAGCTGTTCTTCAAAGCACAATAGCTATTCCTATGTTGAAACTACTCCCAAAAACCATTTACTAAAATGATTTATGTGTGATGGGGCAATTTCTCATCTCAAAAAAAAAACCATTCATATTTGTATCCCAAGTTGTCATTTTAAACTTCTGACGATGCCCCTGACCTTGATACTCAGTCCTGCTTCTCATGTCTTTACTTACCGGGAGCTCCCATTTGGAGTTGGTAGCTTCAACGGTATATCTGAGACTGCATCATCCTTCCCCATGACTGAGCCTCTCTTTTTGCTGTTGATTTTGATGAAGTGTATATTGCAATGATTTACTCCCTGAGTCACCAGGGTTCAGTCAGTATTATCTTCGACTCTCTTCCCTTCTTTCGGGGCCGTCCTATTGAGTCTTCTTCCCTTGGAAGACACACCCTAGTTACCATCCCCCATGTCACCTCTGTCTTCCAGTGCTTGCTCAGCTTAAGTTCATCTTTGCCCTTTTGCAAGAAGTGTCCTGCCAAAATGGCAAGTTTGGGGATAGTTTTTTTCTCTTGCTTATAAACCATCCTTACTTAAAACCCTTCTATGGGTCTCTATGGCCTGAAGAAAAGTTCATGTCTTTTGTTTGAAGTTAAAGGTCAACATCAAACTTCAGTGAGTTTTTTTTTTCTACTTAGTTTAAAAATAAACTCTCCATCTTCCCGAGTTTCCTGAGCCCAGATTCCTCAAGGATGCATCCCTGGCTCATTCCTTCCTGTCTCTTATTGTTGCCTCTTCTTCCTCTCTCCTCTTGTCCCACTCTAGCTCAGTGTTTTCTTTCTTCTTCTTCTTCTGAAATTATTCCATGCACTCTATCTGTCTAACAACTATTAACTGATTGTCTTGAATTGTTGCATAAAATTGTTTATTATCAAGTTGCCCTTTTGACCAGATTTTAATTGGTAAGAAAGCAACTTATTTCTCACCACATGGTTTTTCTGTTTTCTTTATTGTCACACGCCCACACTGTACACAATGGTTGCTTAAAATGCTTCATTTTGATATTATTAAAATAAAAGCTTGTGCCTTGTATGAAGACTATTTGTCATATCGTATGTAGTACTGTGAGTACTACAGGCATTGGTAAAATTGCTGAATTTTCATGAGAAGTTCGGCCCTCATCTTCCCATTGTACATACAGATATTCCTTCTTCCCCCCACTACTATTTTTGCTTTTGAAGAATAATGGATTATTTTTTCTTTTACAGGATATAATATTGTACTTTGATAAAAAGTTCTCTTGCTTATAAACCATTCTTACCTTCACTTTTCTCAATGTCATCTTGAATCCAAGCAGTTCTTCATTTTGGAAGTTCAAAGTAAAAATAATCATCTGAGTCCAGTATATATTATAACAAAAGATAATGTTGTATCCGTCTTTCATTTTATTGAAAAGAAATCATCTCTATTCTAGCACAAACAATGTATATTTTACATCATAAAGCAAGTTATAATTTACATATTACATTTCTTATGAGATCTTTATTACCATATGTCATTTAATTAGGTCATTACTTCTGGTTTAATTTAACCTGCCAAGTACTCTACTAATTAGCCTCTTGTTTGGAAAGGGATTGGGGACAATAATAGTTTAATGCCTTCATCTGGGTATATTGGTGGAGAGCAACAGGTGTATGCCTTGAGTCTGTGGCACTGAGACACTCCTCTGGCAGTTGACTTACAAGCTAGAAATCTATTCCTCCAAATTACTTGTTAAACTTATGTTTATTTAAAAAGTGGGTCATAAATGAACAAAATCGAGAGCTAGTGTTTCAGGGATATCTCCAGATAAGTGCTCAGATAAAGATGTTGTGGTGTGGGTCCACCAGCAGCAGGCATTCCTGTGACTAACTAGCATGGGTTATTCCATGAAATTCCTAGAAACTGCTGATTTGAAGCATCAGATAAGGCCTCCTCCCACTTTCTCCTCTGAGTTTATGGAATCGGGCTCTTTTGATGGCCACTGGAAATGGAGTCAGGATGAAGGATTCAAACAACTTCAAACAACTTTCTTATATGACTCTCTTCCAAGATTCTACCCTCCTTAGCAAAACCTTTTCATTTCTAATTTCTGTTTCTTGCCTATAATCCAAATCTTTTAGCTATTCTCTGCAAACTCTAAATCCCCAAAGTTTATCAGTCTATTGGACTTGTACTCACTTTACAAATCAAAGGAAGTTTTTACAATAAGGTTGTACTGTTCCTTTGAAATTTGATAATACACAGCAACCAATGGGGCAAATACATGAGTGGTAAGACTCCTTAAAACAAGCAGTGTGTGTTCAGCTAGACCACATGACCTATTCTGAAAGAACTGCTTTAATAGTAGTTATTGAGAAGGATTCACTTCATGAGATCAAAGTACACAAGATGGTCTTCCTTCTTATTATTGAACAAAGTACAAAATCACTTGAAATATGTTTTCAGACCGGTGGCTGTTAACTGAAAAAATATCACCATTAACTGAATTAGGTATGCCAAGGGAAATACAAACGTGTACTAAAAGTGCATCGTATACCCCCAAATACTTTGCCTGTCATTCATATTACAAAGTTGACATATTTGGCCAAAATCAATCTGAAGCATTTTATTCACTTAGAACTATGGTTATTAGAACCAAGCTGTTGATGAGAATATAAGTTAAAAATATCTCTATACTTTGTGCCTTAAATTATTCTTTGGTCAAATGATGTAATTATTGAGATATCTAAAAATATAAATCTATTCATTTATTCCAAATGCAGGGTTGGGTTATATGTATGCACAGCCAGATATTGTTTCCTGCTAGAAAACAAAGCTTCCAGATACTGTGTTAGTCCATGAACATGGTATGCTCTTAAAGTCCCTTTTCTCGCATGGCTACAAAGTGCTGGAAAAACAAAGAACAAGGAAGGAAGGAAGGAAGGAAGGAAGGAAGAAAAGAAAAGAAAAAAGGAAAGAAAAGAAAAGAAAAAAAGGAAAGAAAAGAAAAGGAAAGGAAAGGAAAGGAAAGAAAAGAAAAGAAAAGAAAAGAAAAAAGAAAAGGGAAAGAAATCGAGCCAACGAACATAGCCTCACAGCATCCCTGTGAGGTATGTAAGAATTATTAAACCCATTTTATAATCAGGTAAACTAGACACAGTGTGGTGACATGGTTTGGTCAAGTCCACCAGGAAAGTTGACAAAGCGTAACCGGGAACAAAGAAATACCTGCCCTGCCTCCCACCCTACATACTAAACCTCATTTCAAAAATACTAAAATATAAAAGTACAATTGTCCTTAATTTTTTATTGGAATTTAGAGAAAGCTTTAAGCACTTCACTTAAACATGTTACTTGTTTTCATATTTCTGTGGAGTGGAGAAAGAGCAGATGGTTACCTATTCCCCTTCCCCACCCCCACGCCGTGCCTGCTTTCTAGTATATTTTCTGTGATATGTCAGACGATATAGACTTTCCATCTAAGCTTAGGCTCCAAACTCAAGATCATTCTTATACTGTCAAATAATTCCTAATCCCATTAAAGTCCTAATGTGAAAATGAAAGCTATTCTCAGTTTCCTAGCAAATTGCTCTTTGACCTTAACGAGAATTTTGTATAGAATATGGAAAACAGCAAGATGTCACATTAATGTATCATTACTGTGTAGATAAGGAGAGTGGTGGTGGTGTAAAGTTTGCTTTTATAGTGTTTGAGAAACTGCAAACTCAAGCTTGCAATATTTTATATATATATATAATATATATAAATATACACAGAATATATATCTATATAAGTGTGCATCTGACCACCCCTAAGGCACCAAAGAGATAAAGGCTATGTCTTTCACAATTCAGCATTTGTTTTCCTAAAAAAATTCTACAAAATATCCTACAAAAATTTCTCTCCATCTCTAAAAGCCAAAAGTACTTCTTCTACCAAAGAGCAAGTGACAGCAATTGTTCAAAAACAACAAAATCTTTAAGTTAGGATGTTTATTGTTTGGTTTGGATGAGGGACGGTGTTGATGGTGACATTATAATCTAGAGCTTAGAGCTTAAATCCACAGATCAGCTCTAGATCTTAGAGCTTAGAGTGCACCGGACATGGCCAATCACATCGACCAGACAGGTCAGACACCAGAACATGTGTACATTTCTTATTCCTGAAGCTGATAGAAAAACTTTACCATGACAAACAGACATGGAGACAATGATACAGATTCCTCAGAAATACTTTGGGTTTTCAAAATCTCCTAAAGAGACTTAGAAGGAGACAGAGTAAGGCACTGAGGTCAAATTGGCTACTGAGAAGTAATCTTTCACACACATATATATGTATATGAGCATATACACGTACATATATACGTGTGTGTTTCTTTGGCTGCTGCAGATTTTTTTTTATTCTCATACAATTATAGGGATGGGTGGGCTGAGCCTAAATGAAGAAGCCTGGAGTATAATTAGCAAAGCATGGATAGAAGGAAAACACAATAAACACACACAGAAGCAAATGGTGATGATATCCGAGAGGAAGAAGGAACCACTGTTAACTAATTTTCATTTTGTTCCTCTCCTGCTTTTCTCCGCCATGGTCCCAATATTTTAGTTCTGGCTTTGTTTTGCTTTTATTTTTTTTCCAGCAGATGAAGAAATGACAGAACAGGATAGGTTTTCTTATGGTTTTGGCTTTCTTCTTAGGCCTGCTTAATTATTTTTTTCCTCAGTTGACTGTTGGCACCTGGTTCCTCTGTAAACTATATTCCTTGGCCTTCAGTCTCAGGTTGGCAATGCTGTTGGCCATGTTGATGCCCTGTGCAGGGCTATTGTTGGCACATGTGGCAGAATAAGTAGCCATGGCGCTGTAGGGACAAAGGAGAGAGCAGGGAGAACAACAGGCATTAGTTTCACAAAGCTGCAAGTCCATGCCCTGGGTGGAGATCCTCTCCGGACAGGGGCAGGCAGGGCGTCAGGGTGGAGAGAGGACCTCTGGGGTCTCTTACAGCCCCAGCTTTCAGTTAGTCTAAGGTCCTTGGAAAAGGGTGGCATCTTTTACAGGGCATTGGGGAAGCAGAGGAAAAACGAGATAGGGGAGGGAGAGGTATTTGCTGTGTTGAATACAGTGAGTAATGATTTATTTCTGAGGGAAGAGGAGATTCTGCTCAAGTCAAATAGCAGGAGTTTCATCAGCTACTTAAACAGAGTCTAACTCCCCTACCTATACCAGATAGCCTGTGGAACCAGTGAAGCAGATCAGCAAGCGAGTGACACTAGACTGAAAAAATTTTGCTTCATCAGTCTGGGGAACTGACCTTCATTTCAATGCATTTTGGATAATTGACAATAACCATAAGAAATGAT
>CABHPR010153428.1:5367-58437 GCA_902168415.1 Peromyscus melanophrys | reverse complement strand
ATATATATAATATATGACACATATCATATAATAACATAAGGTATATACAATGTATGGCATATATTATATATAACATATATGGCATAAACACACATATGTGTACATATGCATAACCACTTTCTTCTTAAGAAAAGAGAAAGAAAGTATGGAGTTGGATATGTGGGAATGTAGGGAGGATCTGGGAATAGATGAGAGAGGAAAAGTTTAGCAGAACATATTGTATGAATTTCAACTAAAAGAAAAAGAAATAGTAAAATAAAGGACAAACCATCCCATGGATTTTATTTATAAAGTTATGTAAGTTGAGGTGTTTCTATAACATATACTTTGTTAAAATATATAAAATGAGGAAAATATTTAAAATGCATTCTTGGTATTTATAGGGATTAGGATGGAAAAGTAATTCTAATGAATTAGAAGCAAAGATGAAAGAATTGAATTAATTAAAATATACCAACTACAGATAAAGTTAGATGGGGACATATTATTAAAAATGTAGAAAGCACAATCAACTTGAAGTATGGCCAAATTACCAGAATTCATATAATTTCTTATTGCTATTAATAAAGATAGACTTTCAGGAATGAAGTATCACTTTTGTTGGAATAGATATAAAGTTTTTTTCAAATAGAATTCAAAAAGAAAGCTTCTGAAAATTTCACAATGTTCCCTACAGCAAACTATTCCTACCTTGGCAGTGAGTATCAGTTTGAAAGTGAAATTTGTGAACTTTCCTTTGGGCCTAAAATGCTGGTTCTCAGAGGTACTCTATTCCTGCTGAGAGGAATTTGGAAACAGTTTACACATATAGCAAGAAAATTGCCAATAATAATCATTTTAGAGATGTGGCTGAAAATTCCTTAGACTGAAAAAGAATTGATAATATAAGAGTTAGAGGCTAGTAACTTTGAGCAAATATAGGCCTTTTATTTTGAGTGTATGTGATCTACAAGTGAGTGCATGGCGTTCATTAGGAAGTGTACTGACTTTCTGAAAGCAATTTCAATTTCAGGCAGTCAGTGGAACATGTGTGTCCAAAGGAATGCCAGTTCACTATATTAAATGTTATACCGTACAAAGGCACAGCCAAACATTTTCATGCAAGTGTTCATTATACTTTTTATATTTATTTTCTGAAACTGAAACTCCACAAGAGCTTTTATTAAGGTATTAGAAAATGTTTAATTGAACATATTACAGTGTAATGTAGACAGACCTTCTGGAAATGTGACAGCTGTATCATCGCTGTCTGTACCCACACAGCAGTCCTCAGAGACACAAAGGTTAAGACTCCAGTGCACCTGACAGAAGCATTACATGGTACATACTCAAGGGAAAACTGCAAAACTTTCTTGAAAAATCGTCCACAGCATTCTGAATGTCCACAGCTTTACACTTTTGCTAGATTTTTCTGGATGCCATTCATTCAGAATGAGAAAACCAAGGGGTTCCTGAACCTCCCCAAACAGAGTTCTGTCTAGAAAATTGAGATCAATTATTCAAAGATTTCCCCTTCAACTCTTCTCTCTGCATCTACACCCTCAATAAAATAAAACAGAAATATTTTACAAAAGGAAAAAATAAAAATATTGAATCTTTTCCAAAAATATTAGCATGCATGTAAATTTCACATCTTCTTTCTTAACTTTAACATAAAATGTTAGAGCTGTTGCTGTTTTTGAGACAATATGTGGAACAAAATGTTGATTTCATCATAACATAGGAAGGAAATATGGGGAGGAGGAGGACATGCATGAATCTAGCTGTCTAGGTTCAAACTAAAAAAAAAAAAAAAAACCACATTATAAAATCATCAAATTTAAAGTTTTAGTACTTTGTGATATATTTTCTGGATGGTCTCAGTAGTAGTGGCTTTCAACAAATAGAAAAATACCGGAAAATATTTCTGATATAAATATCTGTGTCTTGAAAAGATTAATCCTTCTGAGCAAGTGAAATATAACAGCAGGCTGCTGCTTCCTTCTATCAAAATTTCCATGCAGTACATGCAAATTCCAAAAAATAATTGCTTTTAGATTTAAAATACCAAATCACAGCTGACTGATACGAATCAATATTTTGCTTCTTTGCTATGGAGATTGAAGAGCCTTGGAATCAGTACAGGCTTAATCACTTCAACTATCATTGTGCAGCACAAGAGGAGCGGGGAAGTTGATTCACAAACCCTCTCCTGAGGGAAGGTCAGACTATGACATAAGCTTATCACACTGAAATGCAAGAGCTTCCATTGGGCATTATTTTTATGCATAGAAAATTGAACTAAGTTGTCAAATCTTCCTTTTCCCTTGTCACAATAGCATGGAAATGTGATGGCTGACAACTCATTCATTTTTAATCAATTCTGAAGGAACTATGTCTCAAAGAAAACTAGTTTTAGGATTGACATTGCAAAATAGATTTAAATTTCTACCAGAGCCCCACCATGTTTCTCCAATGAAAACTCTAAGGAAATCAGCAAACAGCCATGATAATTATAACTGTGATAACATTTCTGCCTCATCAAGTCAAGCTTCTGATGAATGATAAAATATACCCATAAATATGTCAAAATTTTCCTCCTTTTCCTACAGCATATATTAGTGGGCCTTTATGCCCAATTTCTTTCTTCAGAACACTAAAATAATGCTCACCTCTGCAGAGTCTTACAGTAACTAAATAATATATTTCAGTTTCAAAGCCTTGTGAGGCCAGCCCTCAGAAAACAGTCATATATGTAGGCTACATATGCATAATGTCTATTTTCCTGCAAAGCAAAACAACATGAAGATCACCTATAGACTGTAGGATCTGAAGTGTATGCTGGGTTTTTATGAGAGGATTCTAGAGTTGCTGTCTTCTCATGATTAGTATATAATCTAGTAAGAGATGAGTCTTACACCACCTGTCTGTTGTCAGTCTGGACTGCAAGCACATCTTTTTCCATAAGTCTTGGAGATGTGCCCTTTAAACTAATATTCTCTAGCTCCTGCATTCTAAAGGGTTATTTAGTGTTATTTCCAAAGGAGAACTCCTTTAGTGTGATCCATACTTACACACACACACACACACACACACACACACACACACACAGACACACACACACACACACACAAGGATTTTCAGAAAGGATAGAGGAAGTTTAAATCACTTAAGATGGTTTTTATAGAAAAAAAAAACTTGATGTGTGAATTTCATGATAAATACTGAATCTTTTCTACCTTATGTAGCTCAATTGTAATCTAAGAAGTAAGACGATTAAAAAAAGAAGTGAGAATGTATTGTGGCATATGACTAATTTTCTAGTTTTTTATATGACTTAAAAGATGATAAGAAAGATAGTTATGTGCCAATTTCACATTTAGACATTATGAAATTTAGACCAGAACTCTAATGTCACCATGAAATAATATTTACAAGTATAATGCATGGTCCTATAATTCCAGCTCTTAAAAGGATGGGGCAGGAGGATAGATAATTTGAATCCAGTCTGGAAGGCAAAATGAGACCCTATCTCAAAAAGAAAGAGAGAGGGAACGGGAGGGAGGGAAGAAGGGAGGGAGGGAGGGGGGGAGAAGAAGGGAGTGAGGGAGGGAGGGAGGAGCAGGAGAAGGATGAGGAGGGGGAAAGAGAGATCAAGGGAGAGAAAGGAAGAAGGAGAAGATAGAAAAGGTAAAGAAAGAGGAAGAAGCCACTGCCTGTATTTAAAAGGATTGCCTGAAAACAATTTTCATGTACTGAATTTCACAATATTGATTCCAATCTTGGAGGACTACTGAGCAAGTTGTCTTCAATCTTCTTGCAGGCTGCATAGTGTAAGATATGTATCTTAATGAAGGTGCAGATTTTGACAATGCAAATGTTGAAAAACCACAAAAAGGGGATTTCAAGTTTTGCCGTCAGAGACGCTTCTGTGCCAGCTCAAAGGCCTGTGTAAAGTCAGTGTGGATTCCACAGCCTCAAAGCCTCTCAGAGAGTCAGTGCACACTCCACTACCTTACAAATCTCCAACTCTTCCCTTTCAATTCTCCCACTCTTCCCTTTCAATTAAGGCAAACTGCATCTCTTCATAGTTCCTGAAAGCATAAATACAAGTAACATTATAAGTGGATACTAAATGTAAAGCAAAGGATAATCAGACTACAACCCACAGCTCCAGAGAAGCTGGGAAACAAGGGGGACCCTAAGAGGGATGGATGTTCGGATCACTTTGAGAAGGGGAAACAGAGGAGATCCTGATGGAGCCTTCATCCAGTAATTGATGGAAGCAGATGCAGAGATCCACAACCATGCACTAGGCCAAGTTCCATTTGAAGAGAGGGAAGGGGGATTACATGAACAAAGGTGTGTAGGGGAGGTCAAGATCATGATGGGGAAATCTACAGAGCCAACTGAACCAAACTCAAAGGAAGTCATGAACTTTAGACCAACAGCTGTGGAACTTGCATGGGACTGGACTAGACCCTCTGCATATGTGGGAGACAGTTATGTAACTGGGTCTGTTTGAGGGGCCCCTGGCAGTCTGATCAGGATCTATCCCTGGTGCATGAGCCAGCTTTCTGGATTCCATTACCTATGGTCAGACAACTTGCTCACACCTGATAAAGAGGGGAAGGGCTTGGTCCTGCCTCAACTGAATGTACCAGGCTAAGCATGTACCAAGCTAAGCTTTCCCTCCATGAGAGAACTTACCCTGTTGGAGGAGGGGATGAGGGGAGAGGAATGTGGGGGGGGGAGTGAGAGGAGGGATGAGAGGGGCGTCTGTGGTTGGTATGTAAAATGAATAAAAAAATTAAAAAAATAAGCCTGAGAAGATAGTACCTATATATTCAGAAATATATACAAATATACAGATTTTTTGTAAAAACAATCAGTGATAAAAGACACCACATTTTGAAAGAGGGGAATATGGAGGGTTTGGAAGGAGGAAAGAGAAGGGCAAAATGATGAAATTATAATCTCAAAAGATAAATATGTGAGACAGAATGTGTTCATTATCATATTTCCATAACAAAAACATGGGTTCCAAAGCAGCTGGTGAAATTAAAATGAAGAATTAAATATATGCAAGTTTCCAGGAAATACAGTGCTTTGGATTAAGATCATTTAAAAATCCTGTTTCCCATGAAATGACAGAAAGTCTAGTGCTGTGGAGTTCTATTTTCCCCATGGGTGGTGACATAATAGGTAAACAATAAACACTAATTGAATAATAATGAGCAAACTGCAGTTTAGAGACTCTACATACTCTTGAAAGCTAGCTGAGGTAAATAATCTTGACTATGATTATTTTGCCTTTGATGACATCCAAAGGCCATTTTTGCAACTTCAGGCAACAGAGTCAGACCATTTACTTTTCAATACCCTGAAAAAAAACCCAAATGTTTACCCAGGAAGCAATTCACACATGTGCAAATTGTGTTTAGTTAAGGCTTCAAGACAGAATGATTTTAATTATATTGCTTTTCCTCCATGTTTCTTGTATAGTATTGTTAGATGTATTTTAAAATAGTGAAGATTTTTCATATTATTTCTCTGATGCAGAGAGTACTGTATTGCTGGTCCATTTTCTGTTTTAGAAAATCCATTAGCTGTGTTTAAATAACTTTCAGAAACAATTTGCTTCTCTTCCCTGTACTCAATAACCTCTTTTCTTACACAGACTGTTTAGCTCATACAATTAATCTAAAATCTTGCAGTTTTGTCTGACTGTGAGAACTGAAAAGATTTCAACATCCTTTCAAAGCACTGCTTTAGAGCTCCTGTAAAACATTAATTATGTTACATTATGTTTTATTCTGTTTTGGAGTTTAGGTTAAATTTTACACTGTATAATATAAACAATAAAGGAATAATGTGATGCACTGAAGCCAGGACAAAGAATTCACAAGATGTGAATGATTATCCTGCACATGAAAGCTAAACATTGGTTTCTGTCATCTCACAGACTGAGCTGTTAGCTCAAAAGCAAGAGTGGCACACACAATCAACAGCATGCACATGGTACTTTCTTTAGTAAACCATCTTTGAAATTATTTAGAAATCAGAATAACTTTGGTAAAGAAACTCCTTGTATACGTATTTTATAACATTTCACACACCGACAGTATCTAGATGTAGGTCATAGTTTATTCCAATATTTCAGCAACTTTATATCCATAAAATACTTGTTCTCCTGAAACTTTTATTGTTCACATGGAAGAATTCTTGCAAAAATAATTATACAAATTAAGCAAAACATGTATATCATCTTCTTGCCTCCATACACATATCACACATGTACACATGCTTCTGCTCATGTTTGTTCCCATGTGGGTGTGTGAACACACACACACAATAATAGAATGAAACATCAATATATCTGCACTCAAGTGTTTTGTTCTTTTTTTCATTCATCAGCAACATATATCTGTCTATTGTAATTTTCTTCATTAACAAATATTGATGCTGGCCATCTGTCTCTTATAGTGGTTTGAAGAACTATCAGATGAGGTCATATAAAGATAACAATTCATAAACCACAAGCATTGTCTTTCACGCAAGCTATTCTTGTGTCAATAATCTAGAGATGTAGAAATGAATCTCACTCTCTCTCTCACACACACACCCACTTATATATGTGTGTGCATGTATAAGGATGAATTACTAGCAAGTGGAGGAAAGACTTCTTAGGAAGAAGTTTTGTGATCTAGAAATACTTGATGAGAAACTAGAAGACATTTAAAGGGGAATGGTTAGATACATCAGTGGAAGGTCCAAAGGAAACACAGGATTTCACTTTCACTTCTTACATGCCTTTCAAAACAACTAAGCACAAGGCACTGGCTGTACCTCAGATGTACTAGTGACCAAGGAATGGATAACAAGTTTTAACACAGAATTGATGTTTTTCCAATACTGAATGTGCTTCTTTTAATCTTTATCAATAAGCTTAGAGAAAGTGGCTAGAGATTATGAAACTTTTACTCTTTAAACTTTTCAAATGATTTCAAAATTTTCATGTTTCTAAAATATCAGTGACTTAAAAACAGTGATTGTCACAATGCTAATTCACATCTTGGCTATAATTACTGTTAACTGAACAATATTTAGCACCATACAATATGACTTCACATATGAAAAAGTCTTAGAGACCATAAGTTATCATAAAATAAATTAGTCTTAGAAATAAAGGATTGAATTGTTTAATGTCAACAGATTCACTAAAACCTTGAGTCTTAAAAAACTTGACAAACGCCACAAATATCCTCAAGATTCATGAGAATTAACACAACCTCAAAATATAGAGGTTTAAATGGAAAACATTTAGCATCAAACCAAGAAATGTAAGAATCAAAATTGTACTAAATAGATGCAAAAGAACATAATATTAAGAACCTAAGGAAAATGACCTAGAGGTACTAACATGTTTCCTGAAGTTATAAGGAATGGTTCAGCCAGAAAAGGCAAACATATGGCACTCTGTATGGGTACAGGAATTGGCCAGGCTTGACAAGAGGGAATGAAATACAGAAAAATAGGTACATATACAGAAAAGCCAGGACCAGCAGACACCAGGAAACTCAATATGCTTATTTTATACATTGGAATGAAAGAGATACGGTTAGTGTATACATCTGAACAAATAGGCGGGTTTAGCTAGTCTTGGTAGGAGACTGTAGTGGAGCAGTTTGAGCTGGCAGTCATCAAGAGGAGGAAGTTGTGGTTGCTAATTTCTGCATACACTGTCAGTATTTGTTCTCACACCAGCGGAAGGCTTTTTCATCTCTCTGAGCCTCATCAAGGGAAGGCTTTGCCAGTTCCATGGGTCTGAGCTATTATGGTCCTTGACATGGCTGTGCCCATATTAATTAGACAATTCACTCAGGACTTCATCTGCTCCTTAAACACTTACTCAAGGTATTCTCTAATACCACAAAACACCTTGTATTTCAAATTCATCCTGTATATGAATTATATACTCCTAGTGTATAATAAAAATGATAGTACATACATTATTCAAGTAATAAGATATTCAATTGATGTTAGAGAAAGTAGTGCATTCACTTAGCATGCATGAAGCTGTAGGTTCAATTCCCAGTTTCCTGCCTCTATCACCTGGTTCCCTAAAATTAGTAACAGATGCTAACTCTATAAAATTTACATTGTATCATCTGATAATTAATGTTTTATTTCACACAATCTATAGCGTGTTTGAATATATAAAATAGTCTTCAAGACATTTTAAATCTTAAGAAACATACTAAAATTTTAAAGTAAATGTAGCAATTTTGAAAAAAATTTATTAAGCTTCAAAGTAAGGGTGCATTTTCATAGCAAGTTTTTGCAGAATGTTTATCTCCCAGTCTTCAAGCAGATTTTTTTTCTAGTGTAGTTAATGCAGAGAGTAGGAATTGCATTCCACAGTATGTAATCATGACATAACTGTGCCTTTGGTAAAATGAACAAAAAAGAAAGAAATATTTTTAAATGCATTCTTCTTGCCATTGGCAGAAAACAACTCAGAAGGCAATATTCCAGTTAATTGCCTACAAAACCTTATATGTTAAAAATGAGATGGCTTCCTTAGATAATTCTGAGACTAAAATCTAGTGGTTGATATCATTACTAAAGCCCATGCTTATTTGGAAATATTTAGCAATGTTAAAAGTGTGTACACTCTACCACCCAGAATTCATGCTCTTAGTCCTATGATTAAGCAACTGTATTTTTAAAATAGCACTAAAGCACCATTTGCTTTTTCCCCTCTCAAGAGTGTACAGCAGACCTCCAAAAGACAGTAGGAGATGTGGTAGCATCATATAGTGAGGAAAGGAACAGGTAGGAAACAGCTCTTCTCTATGAAGTCAGGTGCCAGGTGCCAGAAATCTGCAAAGCTATGGCATAATGTAACTCTTCTCAGCTACTATTTTTTGTAACCATATTTTCACAAAGCGTTGTTTGTAACTAAAAATTAAATGTATTTAAATGTGAAAAATAAAGCTCATGCTTTATAGCATACTTGTAATAAATCCCGTACTAGTTGCTATGTGATTTCTTCCAGGACTCCCACAAAGCAGGGAGTCACACATAGGTAAGTAAATATTTTTACTTTTTCCTCTTTTCAAATTAATTTTGCTACCTTTATTATAATATTGACTGGATTTAAATAAGCATTATTTCAGATTTTTAAAAATGTGAGCCACAGAAATGGCTCAGCATGCAAATGTTCCTGCTGCCAAGGTTAACAAGTTGAATTTGATTCCTAGTACACACATGGAGGAAAGAGAGAACTCTTATCAATTGTTCACTGTATCACATGAAAAGAAAAAATTACAGAGATGATTAGCTGGGTGGCACACGTCTTTAATTCCAGCACTCAGGAGGCAGAGCCAGGTGGATCTCTATGAGTTCGAGGCCAGCCTGGTCTACAGGGCGAGACCCAGGACAGGCACCAAAACTACACAGAGAAACCCTGTCTCAAAAAACCAAAAACCAAACCAAAACAAACGAACAAACAAAAAAAACCAAAAAGCACAGAGATGAAAGCTGATATATGTGGGCTAATAGTATCCAGCTTTAATAGAGCGTGTACACACAAATGGCATGGGTTGGGTGCTGTAGTATAAGCATTGACAGGCATTATGCATTATAGTATATTTTGCAGAATAGGAAACACGCTTGCAGAGAAGTTCATCACTTCTGAAAGTCCTGGTTTTATTAGGAGGCAGGTTCATAATTTTGAATCTAGAGAATCATTTAGAATATAGACTCTGGTGTCTCACACTTTAGTGAGCCCAATCAGTCTGCAAGTGGAAATGAGAAAACGGGGCTCACTGCTGCTCTTTGGGTTCTTCTACTTTTGTCTACAGCTTGTGGAGAAAAGACTGTGTTATGTGGGTTGCACAGTTGGGGGGTGGGTTTTCAGATTATCATCAATGGATGTTCAATATCAGATGAGGAGATGTGTGTGTGTGTGTGTGTGTGTGTGTGTGTGTGTGTGTGTGTGTGTGTGCACGTGCGCGCGTGCGCGTGCTTTATCTCATTTCCTTGCATTAAAGAACTAACAAATGTCCATGTGGAATATTGGTAGGTATTTTGGAGAAAGGTTACTCTTACTTAGTTTCCTGACTCTAGTGTATGTTCACATCTTTCCTGTAAGAATTTCAAAGTGAGTATACACCATAATGTTTCGAATCAGAACACATTAGCACTAAATCCTGGAGAGGAAATTTACATACGCGCGCGCGCGCACACACACACACACACACACACACACACACACACACACACACCCTGTGCTCAGGAGGAAAAAAGAGATACTAATATATAGTAGATACAAACTCTACATGATTGATTTCATTAGAAAGATGATGTTTAGCTCTTCTTAGGGTGCATTTTGTAAGGCAGCCCCCCATGATATCACACACTGAGAGGCTCACACAGCACCATGTAGTTCTCACAGTTTTCTGGGTCTATGATCAAGTTTGCAGGCATGGTTGGCTTCCTGTCAGGCTTCTCTCCTTGGTTTGTAAAGTGCTGCTTTGCATGTTCCAAGATCATGCCTTGCATGTTGTCTGTTTCACAGTCTTTTCTCATGACACCAGTCACACTGGCCTAGTAAAGCCAATATGAATTCACTTTATCTTAATCATCTCTGTCTTACGGCCTATCTCTAAATGCATTCACATGCTAAGACCATGACAAGACTTCCTCCTCACATCAATTGAGGAATGGTTGGATCATAGTTCATTCCATACAAATGTCATTGCAGCCCCTTAAGTTTTATTCATCTATCGGGTTCAAAATAAAAGGAGAAATAGTGAGAACTGATTCTTGAAGAACCAGTACAAGACTCTCATTTCAGTTGCATTTTAACGTCTTGAAATGAATAAGAATCTGTTAGTTATGTTATATGGTGATGTTTTACATGTTAATTGCATGGTAAAGTTAAAATAAATTAATACACCTACTATTTTCAAAGCAAAGTAAAAAGGAGACAGCATTTGTTCCAATTGTGCTTTTGTTAGAACAGGAGACAGATACTGCAGTGGTCCACCTCAAGCCATGCTCCCTTTTCTTTACAGGGAAACAGCTCATTTTCCCCTCACTCATGTGCCGGACAAGGTGGTGATAATCCACTGCCACTGTGTTAATTAATCCTCTTACAGACTGTTAATTGATGCTACTTTTCAAACAAACTCTCAGTAGAGATTCGAGTCCATTATATCACAACAGATGTGGTGATTGGAATCTGGACGTCAGTGATGCCAGAGACTTGGAACTTCAACTGCAACAGGATGCTGATTTACCAACTCTCTCAATGTCTCCAGGACTGACAGAGCCAACACCAGGACAGTGAGGAGGGTGGGGCATGGCAAAGCAAGGATGCCGAGTTGTTGGATAGTAAGTTTTGTGGCGACAATGAGCAAGAACAGATTTAGATTATTATTTGTGTACCCCAAACATGATCTGAACACAAATTTAAAATGCTATTTCCCAATTTTCTAACATTAATGATTTTGGGACCCTCACATGATCAACGTATTTATGAAGTTGAGCTGTATGGAGCTAAGTCACAGTGAGTAAGATGGCTGAATGAGAACAGTCAGCAGTTTTGCACAAAATCCCCATTAGTGATGAGTATCCAAGGAAGGAAGATATTTGACGTGTGGCTTATAATCCCAAAACTGTAAAGTTTCTCCAGGGTTATTATATTACAAATTGTATTGTTTATGATACAAGTGAAAATATCTAATAAATACTAAATTGTAAACCTCTATAATGGTATAGTTTAAATTCTCAAAGGGCTGGAGCGATGACCAGTGCTTGTAATCATTGAGGACCTGGGTTTGACTCCCAGTATCCACATGGCAGGTCACAACCATCTGTAACTTCACAACCATCTGTAACTGCTGCCCTCTTCTGGCCTCCACTGGCACAGGCATGCAAATGTTGCACAGACATACCATCAGACAAAAAAACAAAAACAAAAACAAAAACAAAAAAAAACCTACATAAAATAAATTTCTTTGTTAAATACTCAAAAGCATTTGGGAATAACATAATAAAAGAAAAGAAAGAATAATTAAATAATAATTATATATTAACATATTCACATCCAAAATTAAAGGATAGCAAATCATGTCAAATTATGGTTATAGTAGATGCAGGCCCTAATTTATTGATGTCATTTCTTTCTTTTATTCTAATTGAAAAAATTTACAATACATTTTGATCATGTTTTTCTCCTCCAGCTCCTCCTGGATTCTCCTCATCTGCAACTAACTTTATGCCTCTCCATTTCTCTCTCAAAACCAAAACCAACAAAAACACTAAAATGAAAATCAAAACAAATGAACTAAAAGCAAGACAAAAGAAGAAAAAAATGAGTAGCACCCCACAAATCTATGGAGTTTTTATTTATTTATTCATATCATACTTTAGTATTTTCTACAATGTTGACACCTAATTAAAATCCTTCTGCTAAAGAGATGAGTGAAAGAAAAGAACATTATTTCTTTAAAATCATGAATCTTTTAATATTTCATTTCAAATGAGACTATGTAGACTTTGTGCTTGGTAGATAGTAAGTATTTGAGAATTTAATTAAATGTGACAAGAACAAAAGGATAATTAAACATTAAAGACTATAAAAAGTATTAATATTATTGGGTAAAAAGTGTTATACTATATGACAACTAACCATGATTCTTTCTGCTCAGGGATTAGGAAATATTAAGTTAGAATAAATATAGACAATATACTAATTTCTAACTTTATTGTTTAACCCGTTTTCATGGAATTACATTAAAAAAGCACTTTTAATGTAGTTCTTATTAAGCTAAACAATAGCACACAGCATAATTTTATGCCATTGTTTAAGAAATCCTGTGCCTTGGGAAAACAAGATGTCTTATATCACTATTTTAAGAACCAGAGACATCTTATCCTAGAGTAGATGGGAACTAACACCATGTTCCACAACTGTCGAGTGAGAAACTTTGGAGCACTCAGTCCTAAATGGGATGTCATCGTCAACCCCTCCCTTCAAGGCTCAGGGCTCTATGCAGAAGAGGAGATGCAAAGACTGTGCGAGCCAGAGATGGTGGATGATGCCAGTGAAACAGTGTCTTCAGGCAGAAGAGGCCTGACACACGTGTGAACTCACAGGAAACGCGGCAGCATGCACAAGACCCACGTAGGTTCCAGTCAGATGGTGGTGTAGCACTGATAGGCGGAGGCTGAAAAGAGATTCCACTCCTAAACAAGAGATTCCACTCCTAAACAAGAGATTCCACTCCTAAACAAGAAGCTATTTGCCATGAAACCTTTTGGCAAAGGGAAAGATCAGTTTTCTCCAATGGGCTGTCACTGGCCGTATAAACCACTCTCTCAGCAGGCTCCACGTCCAGGAATATTTTGAATAACATACATACAAAAATAAATAAAAACTTGGCGGACTTGGGGAGCTTGTACTCATTTTGTCTTGTTCTCAGTTTGTCTATTTTGATTTTCATTTTAGTGTTTTTGTTGCTTTTGGTTTTGAAAGAGAGAGAGACATGGAGAAGCAAAGTTGAGAGGGTCGGCAGATGGGGAGGATCTAGGAAGAATTGGAGGAGGAGAAAAACATGGTCAAAATATTTTGTAAATTCTTTTTAATTCAAACAAAAGTAAGAAATGAAGTCAGTATAGTAGGGCCTACCTCTACTATAACTGGAATACTTTAAGCAGCAAAAACTTGAACACTTATTGAGAATGTAGGAGTATGTCTTCAGTGAGGAAAGGTATGCAAGGATCATTGTTTGAAGATGACCATTGCAAACCAGAAGCTCTTCCAGAGAGAAGCAGAAACATAAACATCCTCCTTTTGGATTTTGCTCATTTTAGAGCTGTGGGGAAATGAACTATTGGTATAAAGCTAAGAAAAACCAAGAAGCACTAATTAGCAGATCATTTAAATGTAGGGAAAATACTGCTGTCTTAATGGTATTCTCAGGACCACAGTAACCTGGAAATATTAGTTGGGATAAATAATCAGCTGTTTCACCATTTCCAGAGATCATTGTCATCAAAACTGGAACCACAGGCAGCAAATGCAGTCCTTCATCTTCCTGGTTCAAAAAACCTTCCTTCCTTCCTTTAACACAGCAAGCCACTACAATGCTGTTTAAACTAACATCGCATCTATATCTTACTAAGTGGTGGCTATTTCTGCTAAGAAAATTCTTCCCACTACTTTGTAACTTCCAGGAGGGCTCCACCCTGACTGTCAGAAAGTTTAGAACTCTTTCTTTTGATGAATATTCCTTTTTACTCCCCATCTTAGCAATTCACAGCAGGGATCAAATTCCCCCCATAGGAATTTACAGCAGCACTCAACACAGTATTCTACATGTCTGCAGTGGACTGGGATAGGCAAACTGTGGTCAGCAACAAGCTACCAGGAGACTAGAACCATGTAAAGAAAAAGAGCCTATTATACTAAAGATAGCAGCTGGCTGTTCTGAGGAGTCTGGGAAGGCATACTTTTCTCTGGCTTGAAATCATTGCTGCCTGAGTGCCTGTAGGTGTGAGGACAAGCTAACTAAAAATAGAAATGTGAAGTGTGAATATGGGATAACCAAGCAAAACACAGGTTAGGAAAGAGTATGTTGAACTTTTAAAGCAAATTAGACACTTAATAAAATTGAATTCAAGTATATTATTTCATGAACACATGTCAGAAAACGTGAGATTTCACATTATTTCATTATGTGCAAATTACACAGAAAAAATGCTACATTAGAGACCATGTGAAAACGAATATGCTCTTTCTCATGCCCCAGCTTTTAACAGGACCATTTGTCCAAAGTAGCTTACCAGGGAGACAAATTGTGCTGTACAGACATCAATCCTAATTTTTCTACTTTTCAATGAGCTGCTTTGCATTCTGAATATATACTTCAATAGTAAAGTAGGTTAAGCATGCCATGATCTTCCAGTAAGCACCTGAATTCTATATAAGAGGTTTTTAATCAACTACTGAATCTGACTTCTCCATACATATACACAGTTCATGCCAACTGGGGAAAATCTAGGAAATCTCCTTTCTGATATTACTAACTTTGAAACAATGTTTGACTTCCCTATGAACTCTGATCCCTGTTTAGCACTGGCAGAGAGGGAGGTGCCTTTTGAATGGAACTGAATTAACCCCATTTTCCCTCATTAACTATCAGACCAAAGGTTCAATCAACAGGCTCTTTCACAGATACTTGCTCTTCTAGATGTAAGCCATCTTGTCAGCTTAGCCTGCAGGATTGTATCATACACCTGGTCAGAAAGTTTCTTTCCTATTATCTCATTCAAATCCCAGTTATTTGAATAGAGCAGAATTAGAGTATTATATTCTTGTGAAGTTTTGATATTTTCACACATTCATGGGTTAATGTTAAATTCTCTTCTTAGTCTACACATGTGTTCCTATCATTGTGAAGATCCAAAAGGAAGATGGCAACAGGCCCATATTAAGTTGGGTTGTCTCACTTCATGCTGTATTCCATTTTCTGCAATAGCAGAGTACCCGAAGAAGCGTGATTAGTAGTGGAGAACAATTGTGTTTTTCTTTTTTCTGTTGTTGTTGTTATTTTTTGTTAGTTTTTTTGTCTGTTTGTTTGTTTGTTTTGTTTTGTTTCAGCTCATAGATCTGGAAGTGGGAAGGTCCAAGAGACTGGGAGCAGTCTTTACTGCATCACAACAGGTAAAAAAGTGGAGGGTCAAGCAAACAAGGACTGACAAGACAGAACAAATGGCTACTTGCTTTATAACCATCTATTCTCATTAAAAAATGTACACTCCCATGAAAAATGTACCATCCATCCCAATCCTTCCAATGCCCTATTATGTCCTAAAAACCCTAGTTCCTCAAAAGTAGCCTTGGCAATTAGTTCAGAATGAATTTTGAAATATCCAAACCACATGTCAATCATAACACATGCTATGGGAATTGTATCTACACCTTATTTTCTGGGTTTCTATTAATATTATTTCATATTGGCATTCAATCAAAGGTAAGTCATGACTAGTCTCTGCTATGTATTGAAGAGATAAAATGTCCCCTAGCTAGCACTTATCTTGAGTACTCAGGGAGATAGAAGGAACTACACAAGTCGTAGTCTAACTGGGAACAGGCACCTTCCTTAACTGCTTGCTCTGGAAGGTGAGCAGCCCGGGCCACAGACCCCTATTGCGAGCTGTACTGCCTCATTTCAAGCCCAGAAGAAGGGCATAGACATGCAACTACAAATGGAAACCACAGACTGTGCAACAATATAAAGCCTTTGTCCTTTAGCTCACATCTCTTGAGTAGTTGGTAGCAATAATATAATGTCTGTCTACCACAGTCCCACTACTGCCACTGGTGGGAATCAGGACTACTTATACACTAGGGGAATCAGGTGGTACTAGCAGAAGAAACTCAGGTCATCTTGAGTACGTCATCTTGTGCTGTCTTTTCTTCTCCTTCCCCAGTCAGGATCTCCTTGATCCCAGTCACACACACTCTATTAATAGAGCAGGAACCGCTCTTGTCAGGTAATTCTAAAACATTACTTTATGCACGTAATTTGTGTATGTGATTTCACTAATCTTTGTTGCTTTGATGGAATTTTTTTTTTCAGTCACTTTGGTGCACTGCCTTAAAGTTTTTGAGATTTTTTTTTTTTGTATGTATTGCCTCACTGAAGACTTCTTTTAAGAAGTTTTATTTTGGGCTGGAGAGATGGCTCAGATGTTAAGAGCACTGGCTCGACTCCAGAGGTCCCGAGTTCAATTCCCAGCAACCACATAGTAGCTCACAACTATCTACAATGAGGTCTGGTGCCCTCTTCTGGCATGCAGGTGTACATACAGGTAGGGCACTGTCTGTGTAATTAAATAAATAAGTAAAAATGTTATCTTTTACAGAAGAATCTATGAATTGTGGAGACTGAATGTTTGGATACTTTTTTGGTAAACATTATTTAACCTGGATTTCAGCATTCACTGTTTTAGCAAGTGCTCTGTAATTACTTTTGATTGACCCTGCCCCTTAAATTGCATCCACTTCTTTCATGAATGACCAGCTCCGACTCTATTTCTTCGGAAGTTCACAGTTACAGGTCATTTCTGTGCTTCAGAGCCTCTAGCATTAGTGATTTTCCAGGAGTCAGTGGTCCAGACAGTGAACAATGCGTAGTGCATCTGCATCTCAGCCTTGTCCCATGGAACAGCCATACACAGGGCTGTGATTTAAAGGAGCCCTGTTCAAACCATACTAACTGGAAATTCTACAGCTGGAGCAGAGTACTCAGACATTGAATGTCACAGCTGTCATCTCAGATTTTTATTTCTATTATTATTATTCAAGAAAAATTGTGTCTTCTTTTTTCAGATTAGTAATTTCTTCTTAATATTCATTGTTAAATGTTATATGAAGAACTTCTATGATTTTAAAGTGAGAGATGGATTCAAAGGAAGATGACTTCTCATTGGGCTGTATATTTGATGTATGGACAATATGCTAGGATGTGTTTCATGGCTGGATCTATTGTTCACAAAGACTGTAGACACTTAAAAAGCATGCTTTGTTCCTTTTGCTCAGACTAACTGCACACATTTAGTTTATTTTTTCCTCAGAGCAAGTTCAAACTAGACTAAAGGCCAAGAAAAGCATGCCAGGAAATTTGCAGGCAAATGGATAGAACTAGAAAATATGATCCTGAATGAGGTAACCCAGACTCAGAAGAACAAACATGGTATGTACTCACTCATAAGTAGATACTAGATGTAAAGCAAAGGATACCTAGACCACATCCCACAGTTCCAGAGAAGCTAGCTAAAAAGGAGAACCCTAAGAGGGATGCATGAATAGCCCTGGGAAGGGGAAATAGATGAGATCTCCATAAGCAAACTGGGGGTTAAGGGGGAAATGGAGGGTAGGGGATGGGGGCTGAGAACATAAAGGAATGGGATGGCTGAAGTGGAACAGGGACAGAGTGGGAGAGCAAGGAAAGAGATACCATGATAGAGGGAGACCTCATGGGAATAGGGAGAAACAGGGTGCTAGGGAAGTTCCCAGGAATCCACAATGATGACTCCAGTTTAGACTACTGGCAATAGTGGAGAGGGTGCCTGAACTGACCTACTCCGGTAATCAGATTGGTGACTACCCTAACTGTCATCATCAAGCCTTTCTCCAGTAACTGATGGAAGCACATCCAGAGATCCACAGCCAAGCTCCAGGCTGAGCTCCAGGAGGCCAGCCGAAGAGAGGGAAGAGGGATTCTATGAGCAAGGGACATCAAGATCATGATGGGAAAACCTACAGAGACAACTAAACCAAACTAGTGGTAACTTAGGAACTGTGGACCAAAAGCTGTGGATCCTCCATAGGACTGGATTAGGCCCTCTGCATAGGTGAGACAGTTGTTTAGCTTGACCTGTTTAATGGGCCCTTGCAGTAGGATCAAGATCCGTCCCCAGTGCATAAGTGGGCTTTTTGGAGCCCAGTATCTCCAAAAGATGATAGGATGTCTTATACAGCCTTGGTTCAAGGGGAGGAGCTTGGACCTGCCTCAGCTGAGTGTACCAGGCTCTGCTGACTCCCCATGGGAGTCCTTGCCTTGGAGGAGGTAGGAATAGGGGGTGGCTTGAGGGGAAATGCTAGAGGGAGGGAAGAAGGATGAGAGGGGCATGTGTTGTTGGTATATAAAATGAACAGAAAATTTCTTAATAATTAAAAAAAAAAGAAAAGGAAAAGAAAAAAAAACCATGCCAGTTCTTCACTTGCCAAGTCTGCTGCTTTGTCTCAAAGTTTATTGTACTGGGCACTGTGCCTCCTCCTTCTTGTCCTGAAACCATGAAACCTTGTGTTGCCATGGTAAAGGGGTTGGCTCCTTATTGCTTACCCTAGGAATGTGCTTTTGACCATTGAGAGGTAACTCTTGTAAATTTTTTTTAATTGCTTCAAGCCTCTGGTAAAAAGAAAATGTTTAGGTTAGAGGAGGAGAAGCAGGAGGATTAGAACAGAAAGAGAGCTAAGAAATTATAGAAGCCGGGTAGTGGTGGTGCACACCTTTAATCCCAGCACTTGGGAGGCAGAGCTAGGTGGATCTCTGTGAGTTCAAGGCCAGCCTGGTCTACAAAGCAAGATCCAGGACAGGCACCAAAAAATACACAGAGAAACCTTGTCTTGAAAAAACAACAAAAACAGCAACAAAAAAGAAATTATAGAAAATTAGGACAAGAAAAGTAGAAGAATAAAGAGACAAGTTTGGAACAGCATGCATGTGAGAGAGTTCGTTCACCCTCAGATCTCTAAGTTCCTTTCGCTTGCTCAAGCATCCCACCTGAACCCTGAAGATAGCTTTCAGAACTGGATTCTGAGGTTATCGATAGTACATCTAAGTGTCTGAGAACAAATGAAGGGGTACCTACAGTGTGACGAACACATACAACTAGACATTATTCAGCCATGAAAGGAAGAAACTCCTAGTACATGCTGCTGTGTGAATGCATATTAGATACATGATGCCACATGAAAACAGATATAAACTAAGGATAAATATTTTAGGATTTGATTTATATGAAGTATGCAGGATTGGCAAACACATACAGACGGAATGTAAATTATTAGTTATGAGAAAATAGAAAAAAAAGGAGTTGCTTTATTAAAGAAAGTTCCACTTGGAGTGATGAAAAGCCTCAGGTTTAGAGTTGCCACGGGTGCCACAATTGTGCATGTAATTAATGGTGATTAATTATGTGGCTAAAACTAAACAATAGTGGACTTAGTGAGTACCAAGCCTCACAACCTGAGTGCTATTCCAAGGGACCACATGGCGGAGAAGATAACCACCTCTCACACTTTGTTCTCTGACCTCCACAAGATCGTCATGAAACATGCATCATCGTACACACAAACACAATAAACAAACTAATAATTACAACATAGAAAGTAAAATAAAAAGTATTATTATGTTATAGTCACGTAAGTAAATGCACATTTATATCACAACTTTGAAAATTGATTATATAATACACCAATAATCATTAAGATGGACAGTTTAAATTGATGAATACTATGGTATGTATACTGCATCTTAATGAAACTCATTTTTAAAGCCCCTTACCTTTGCAAAGTTCTCTAATATCAGAATCATCCTACATCATCCTTACATCTCTCATCCATTTGTGCCATAAAATCTGTATTTTAATCTTATTAAATTACTTCTTTTCAATTTCTTTAAACCAAAATCTTTTTGAGTTCTTAGACCTCGAGAATGTTTTCAATGTTTGTTAAATAATTATCTTTAAACTATCAGTTGTCATTAAAGACTCCAGAAAGGCTCTGGGTCTGTGGTTATTGTCTAGAGCTAGTTACTAGATTAAAATGTAAATATAAAAGTTTGCTGTGAATATTTATCAATACTGTCATAGTCTAGAATAATAAATCAATATGTATTATAGCATAAATAAGACTTCCTAAGGAAGATAGCTATGTTTAATGGTAAAGAAAAGAAAACTATGTTTTATAAATTCACAGATTTGCTAACTCTCTGGCATCCTACAAGATGGCTGGATTCTCAACATCCTACAAGATGGCTGGATTCTCAACATCCTACAAGATGGCTGAATTCTCTTATCTGTCATGATATCTTCATTTAATTGCAGCTATTCCATGGTTTGGAAGGGATAACATAAAGTTTTCAGGTAACTGTGGATTCTTGCATACTAGGACGCACAGGACAAGGATAGCTGAGGGTAAGTGTGGTACAGACTCTGAAACCATGGTGTTGGACTTTTCATAACACATTACATTAAAATATATTGGCCTATCACATGCTTTGAATGGATCACTTATCCTTTTCATCTGCAAAATATTGCTTCCCTGATTACACATTCCTTCCAAGGTTGAGAACTCCATTAGTCTGTGCCATGAATTCACAGACCTTGGAAATCACACGCCTCCCCAGAAAAGGCTCAAAAGAGTTGGGAACCTGTCAAGTTATTGTCATGAATAAGTGCTTTTATAAATAACTCATTTCACTTCATTTTAAAATATTATTTGCAGCAAATATCATAGTGACAGTGTCATACATATTCCCTAGAAAATATCTGCCAGACACCCAGGTGTGCACCATTACTGCCACACTATTCCTCTATGGAAGTGTATATGGTACCTCTTGGGGAAAGTGCCAGCTGATGCAATCAAATGCTTCAGATGACAACCTAAATGCCTTGTGTATATTATCTTTTTCATCATACAAAATACTGAAGAGGTCGATATTAAAGGATCAAGATTTGATAAAACAAACAAACAAAAAAACCCTAATGCTACCTTTTCTTAAAATTTTTTGCTTAAGTAAAGCTAGCTGTTTTCCTTCACATAAGTTACACTGAAAAGTACAGTGACCTCAGTATAGCAGGACACACTGTGTAAGTGGAAGCTAAGGTGCAATTACAGCCAGTGCCTTTATAACCTCAGAACAAAGGTGAGCTCTAAGAAAAAGACAGATATTAGAACACTTAGGTATTTGAGAATGGTTTTGTTCTCATCTGCTCTCGATAGTACACTTGGGATCCCTAGGGATTCACACTGAGAAGCATGGGCATATAGAATCATGCATCTCCTCTCTCTCCTGCCACCTGGCCCACTCAACTGATGATTCCTATCTACCCAGGCAATGTCCTTAACTCAGTTCTGCACAGCATCACCTTTTAAAATTTTCATGAGATTCTTCACCACGTCTATTGTTTATTCTCTAAAGGCCCCAGGTATCTTGTAGGTCTACTGTATTACAGTGATTTTTTGCTTGCAGATTTCTTCATTAAACTGTGGCTTCTAAAGGCCTCTGAACAGACATTCATCTTTTACTGCCAGGGTGCCTAAATTGTACATGATGAATAAGTTAATTAATAGGTTGTGGTTCAATATGAACACTTGCAATGATGAATTCTATCTGAGTGGGAAATGACAAACTGAAAAGTAATATAAATGTAAACCTCATACAGACATACCCAAAGAATCAATGAGTGTCAATGAGTGTTAATCTCATTATTAGTACAGTTACATAAGTTGTTACACACACGAGAGAGAGAGAGAGAGAGAGAGAGAGAGAGAGAGAGAGAGAGAGACAGAGACAGACAGACAGAGAAAGAGAAAGGGGGAGAGAAGCCAAAATGTCTTGGGCCACAAATATACAAATTGCTGTGAAGTTATTAGTAAATATAGCAACCTACACAATAAAAACTGTGACCTTGTGCTTGTAAACTGAATATTTGAACTGATTTAAAAAACTGAACATAGTAGAGGCTAGATCTTACTGTTGTTGTGCAAACGAACATTAACATGAGGAAGTAATTTTGATTATTAGATTTCCATAAACTAATAAAAATTATGAAAGTATTATCGGAAAAGCTTTGAGAAAATAATCCTTTTCATAGACAAGGGCATACGTTTGCAAAGAATAAAATAGATTTGTGGGCTGAAATAAATGTTTGCAATATGTCACTATGGTCAGCTAGGTGTCTGACACGTTGATCAATAATCTTGTTTTATAATTAAGGATGATGATACATAGGCTTACAAAAACAACTACAGGAAATGGTAGTTTTCAGCTCTGGATGAGATGGTATTGACACTGGTGAGGCACACGTTTCATGTTTAAACCTGCATTACTTCCCAAGTGTATTATAAATGTAGGTTTAATATTGCAATTTAAAAACAGGGATACAAAGACTGGTTCAGCACAGTGAAAAGAAGTGGCAGAAAACAAACAGAAATCGCAAAGTCACAGCAGAGAGTGCGTGAAGATGTTGTTGTCTGTGAATGTTGGATGACAGGAAAGGGGTGTTTGTAAATGATGTAGATAATTGACACTGACCGAAACATGAAGCTTAAATAGTTACAGTGATTTCTTTCTTTTCCACGATTTTTGTTTGTTTTACAACTTAGAGCCTTGTGCTTGCTAGAAAAGCTCTCTTCCCACTGAAATGAATCTTCAAGCCCAAATCACCTTTTCAGCATCCCCTCATACATCCACACATTGATGTTAGATAATGTTTCAGAAAATATGATTAACTGAAAATCATTAGAGATACTTTAATGCTACCATTTCACCCACAGTTGAAGGATATCAAATAAAATAATTTTGTAATGACATATTACCAGTATCACAAGTCTTGTATGTAGCAAATGTGATGATAAAATACTGCAGATATGATTAAAGCCACTGTTTAGAGTACATGTGGTTACTTGCTGCTTTGACATTGGGGAATTGATGGATGATATCATCCTATTCATTCTTGAGCATGAACTGTGGGGAGTGCAACTGCTCCATGCACATACCAGTGCTTTTTCCCCCTAAACTGAAGTGACACATAAACAATTTAAAGTTTGTACTTACTTTCAACAATTACTTGTCTATCTTCCCAGTTATCTTTAATAAGCTGTATATTTCCGAAGTGCGCATCACTGTAAAAGATCCGATTGGTACCTTCTTTTCTTTGATTGTAGTCAAAGGCCAGGGCGATGATATTCTTGAAATAATGTGGGTTCTCGTAGGGCCTTACTGGGGAATTTAAGTTGGTTTCATCAGAAAGATGTATACTTTTTAATATTGTTCTTCCTGAATACAGCAAATAGCCCTCATGCCTTAGGCAAGTTACTCCATCCCCAGCCAAATAGCCATGGGCACAGGCACAGGTTCTTCTGGAATTCCCTCGATAAAGACAGAGTTGCTTACAACCACCGTTTTCTTTGGCACAGACATTGGTACCTGAGAAAGAGAAAACACCCAAACATAACAATTTTTTAATGTTTGAACAAGTTTATTCTATTTCTAATATAAACATTACAGTTAAACTTTAAGTATAATTTTATTTTTAAAGATTGGTCAATAAAAATTAAATTCAAAACAATAATAAATTTTTGAATCAAAAATTCTAGTTTCTTGAATATATATATATATTTCAAAGCTAAACAAAAGTATTAAGATTTAACTTACTAAGGGTAGAGATTTAGCTTAGTGGTGATGTCTTTGCCTAACAAGTACCAAGTCCTAAGCTCAGTCCTCAACATCAAAAACAAACTAAAAAGAATTTCCTTTAAAAAGTAGTTGAATGTTTTAAAATGATAGATTTTATATTTCATAGTCTTTGACACATGTAATTGATTAACTCAGAACATAATCTGAAGAGAGTGAGAAATCTTGTTATGCTCTTAAGAGTGTCCATGAGGCACAGGAAATTGCAAATGGATGGCTTTGTTGTGCCACACCTCTTATACGTAAGGTGTAAATGATTCCAATTTTAAAAGTGTGCAAGGCTGAGTCGATCTTCAAAATTATTATATAAAGTTCTTTCATATACAGAAATTGAGTAAAAAGAATTTTTAAATGGACAAAACCATTACGAAAGAAGCAATCATTCAGAAATACACATTGAAGACAACTGTTTCCAGAACCATAACAACTTTTGTTCTAAAAGACAATCCATAACAAAAATTCAGTTGCTTCTCTAATACCTTTGTTGTGCTTTGTACTTTTTGTCAAATATATTTAACACGATTTAGAAAATATATTTATTAGTTAAAAACCCATTCTCCAGACTTGTCCTATGTTACATGACCATACATATGTATAAAAAAGGAATATATATGCATATAAACTATTGTATCTTCATTTCCTTGGCCTTCTCTATGATTTTTGTAAAAGAAAATCATCAAAAAGGGAATTTTAAGGTTGTGAACTTAATACAAATAATTAATTCTGAATTCCTAAAAACAAAATAGAAATGATGCAAAATGTATGAATTGTGTATTTCATGAACTGTGCTGACCTTTCTCTCTTACTCGGTTAAAAATTTTGATCTCCTTTAGGTTGACTCCGAGTCCGGTTCTCATGGTTACTGTTTCTGTAGCATCGTTCTTGTGGCCCCTTCTGACCGACCCATTGGCATGCGCTCTGCCAAAAAGTGGAACACACAGCATCAACAGTCTTGAACTAATTAAAATCAAGTCAGGTAAAACTGAAGATAAGAGGTGGCTCAAACGGAAGAAAATAAACTAGTTTTAGTGTGTGGTGCTGAGATGCTTGACCGCAGAATTGCTAGAGATCCTTGCTGACCTCTTCTGAAAAAATTACATGGTTTTGTGAAATTCTTTCTGTAACCTTGCTAAGGGATGGCTAATCCTACAAGGGCAAAGAAATGGCACTGAAATAACATTTTGAGACTCAAATACTTACGAAAAAAATAAATTACCTGTCAGACCAGTAGATGTAAGCCCCAAAGACCGCAACTGAAAACAGATCCACACTGCTCCCAGACAGCACCACCTCACGGTTCCCGCCAGTGTCAAGGTCAATTCTTTCTATCTTGTCTGTGCGAGCATCACACCAGTATAATTTATTTTCCTACATAGTGATTCGAAAGCAATAGTACAAGCTGTTTTGGTTATTTATTAAGTAAATAAGGGAGTATTAAAAGTAGACTACTGCAAGCTGGACACGAACACACTTTAGAATCTTAAAAGCAATCCAACAGACCTCATAGTCAATGGAGATGCCATTGGGCCATGCTATTCCCATGCTTACAATCATGACCTTCTCGGAACCATCTAGGTGAGCCTTCCCAATGCAGGGCATCTGTCCCCATTCAGTCCAGAACAAGAAGCTGAAATTAAATTGATCATTTATAATAATAAACAGACTAAAGGGCACCAAATAAAACTGCAAATGACAGCAAAGCTCTTAACAGTAAAGTGTGCATAACAGAACCAAATAAACCACAGAACTTAATTTGCAAATATCTCTGCAGTTACTAATAGAATCTTATTATAAAGCATTTTTAACCGGGTGTAGAAATCACGAGAATGGAATACAGTAAGGACAAATATTTCAGGATTTGATTTATATGAAGTTTCAAGGACTGGCAAACACACACAGACCAAATGCAAATTAGAAGTTATGAGAAAATAGAAAGAGGGAGTTGCTTTATTAAAGTAAGTTCCATTCAGTGCTTTGGAAGAATCAATAATATATGCTCATCCTATCTGAAATTTTCTTCTCCAACTTGTTGCCTAATTTTTTCCTTCAGCTTCTCCTTATTAGGCCCCCGGTGCCTCTTTGATTATTCCTGCACCATTAACCTTACACCACAGCAGCAGAACACACAGACTAGGGTGGAACATCATACTGGACTTTCTTAACCTTATAATCATTTTGAACATTTTTCCTCAACTACATTGTGGGCCCAATAAAAACAGTGTTTTGTTTTGGTTGCTTGCTCTTTCTGTGATATTTAGAATTGTATATATAGCAGTCAATAATTATGACATTTAAAAATTAAATCTAGTATTATTTAATTTATGTATCTATACACCAATAATTGTAACTTTTAACCTTCACCCAAACCATCTAAATGTAACTATTCCAAGTTTTAAAGGTTCACATGTGATGTCACACTAACGTATGGTTTCACACTTAACAAAGGAAGCATTTTACTTTAATAGTCTCAAAAACTGATGTGAAAGAATATGTAACTCAGAAAAAGAAGCCAAAGTTTTATGAGACAAAACATGTTGATAAAGGGAATATGAACAATGAAGGTAGAAATTCATTTTGTTTTACTCATTCATTCATAAATTCAGCGTTTATATGATAGGAGAGGGAATCATACTTTTAGATGAATACAATCCTTCATAAATTTGAAATTATGTACTCACAAGCTTTCAACCTATGAAAAACTAATGTTTAGAAAAATAACTCAAGAAAAGATATTTCTTGAGCTTCATATATGAAACCTAAAGAAAACCTGCTTATTTTTGTATACTCATATAAAATTATTAACGTCAAAACTTAAATTACATAAAATATATATATTCGATTTATTCACGTTACTTTGAATTATTTTGATAATTGACATTTTTTGAAAAGCTGTATAAAATTTATGTGCTGGTATCTGACAACATAATGAAAGAGGTTTGACTAGAATTCCAAGTTACTGAATCCTGAAGACATTGCCATTCATATTTACAAATTCTATAGTACAGGAAGGGAAAATTTAATAGGAAATGTCACTAATGTTTTATTAGCACAAAACTGGTTAAAAGCACATGAAAAAAATCTCTATAATAAAGTCAAGACTTTTAAGTGATACTTTCAATATATTAAAAATATGAACTGATAAACAGATGTATGATGTCCTTTAATTATCTTAGGACAAATGTCACAATTGTTAAAAGCCAGGTGCTATTGGATTACAATGGACACACTCGGGCAGCCAGGAGAGTCATTCCCATCACCTTTTAACATATTCAAATAGGGACGGAAATGCATATAATAAACCTTTTACTTAATACTAAGCCATTTACAAATACACTGAATGAGCAAGGAAGCACGGTTTTAAATGAGCAGTGTGATACACATTATATTGGTAAATCATAATGGGCTATTCAAGCTTGGTGGACGCAGGCTAACAGCACAGAGGCCCTTGTGCTCTCTCCTCTAAAGCTCCCTCCCTGGGCCCTTAAGCTCTTAAAACAAGATGAAAGGAAGACAGCAAATAGCTAAGTTATAAACACTATGCCCCTGAGGGCAGCTAGAAAGCAGACTCTTTCCAAACATGATTACCATTTATCCTATAATGTAAAAATGTCAACAGTGAAGAGGAAAGCCAGAAGCCCATCTACAGGGAAGCTAGGGAGTGCTGTCTGTTTGGAATTCTCTCAACTGCCTGCCTTAGCTTTTCCAGTCAGTTTCTGCTAGATAATAATATAAGCACCCAATTTGATGGTCCCTGTCTGATGCTATTTTTGTCTTGTTAGTTTGTCGTTTTCACCTTGGAAGTCTCACTTGCAGGGACACTTCTCCACCAAGGAGTCTCTCAACCTGGAACTCCAGCTGGCTTTCCCAGTCAATTTCTGTTGGATGCTTGTAAGCCCACAATTTGATGATATTACCTTTGGTTTTCCCTCTCATGGGTTAATTCACTCTTTTCTGGGACATGTTTTGAGCAATTGATTGAATGATGTCACTCCTGGTTCTTTCTGTTATTTGCTGTTTATTCTTTTACTTTTGCTTGTTATAAATTTAATAAACTGACTCATTCAAATCCAAATGCCCAACAATTGTGTACTATTCTGTGTACCTTACAGAACACATTGTCTGAGTAATCTGTTTCACATATTTAAGCCTAATTCTCACAGCTGTGGAAATGATGGCTTAAAGTGAATATTTTCTGTTCATATGATCAAACAATGGACAGCCTTTAACATCATCTTTGTTGTATATTGTTCTACCAGCGCCAATAATTTTATATTGTATGTTGTTCTTCCTGAGCTATCATGAGTATAACAAGAGATGTCTATACATAAAGACAGAAGTGGAATGAAGAATAGCATGAACAGGTAGGAGCTTAGTTTTGCAGAACAGCTTTATCTTATTTAATAGTAATAGTCCCTTCTTATTTTGAATTGTGATGCTTCCATGCAAGATGCTAAAATGAGTGCTAATACAATTTGTGGATTAATCTTTTTTTAAGAAAAACTATTCTGAATGTAGATTTCATATAATTTTTTCTGCATGTGACCTGAAGGGCTGGAGAGATAGCTCAGTGGTTAAGAGAACTGACTGTTCTTCCAGAGGACCATGGTTCAATTCCCAGCACCCACATGGCAGCTTACAACTGTCTGTAACTCCAGCTCCAGGGGATCTCACACATCCATGCAGGCAAAACGCCAATGCACACAATAAAAATAAAGTTTAAAAGAGAGAGAGAGAGAGAGAGAGAGAGAGAGAGAGAGAGAGAGAGAGAGCGCTGAAAGGATACCCTACTACACAAAGCCAAATATAATTACATGTTGATGATTTTATTGTTAATTAATCAATTTAATAAGGTGAAAATTAAATAATACCTTACAAATGCAAGCCCAAGATTACTAAAAACAGGGAGCTGACTAGGTCGAACCTTTAAGAACGTAATACACAGAAGAATAACACTTCAGTGCTGGGATTACAGCCCCGGATGAGGTCATGCTTTACAGCTACAAAATGCTTATCATGTTGAGTGACATGGCCGAGAAAATGAACTGTAGGGTACTTATGTAGTCAATTTAGCCCAGGAAATACTATCTCACTGCAGAAAAAGTTAAACATTTTCAAAATGAAATTCTATGCTTTATTAAAATCTTTTTAATAACAGATTATTTGTTAAACTAATATGAAAAAAACCACATTTTTATATATAATCGCTCTTAAACAGAGATATAATGCTCAATCAAGCCAGGCAACATATATCCTGGTGCCTAAGAAAGGAATACAATGTTTAGTTTTACTTACAATTTTATGCTATGCATGATTAATCAAATCTTTCCACATCGTGCTATGATTTCCCATACTTTTAATGCACAATAAATGACTTTTCAGTATAAAGAATATTATTACAGTCAATTCTGCCTCATTCCAAGAAGCTGCCAAAAGGTAGAAAAGTCCAGGGGGAGAAAGTTGACTTTTCAAGAGGAATTAAATTCCTAGGTGGTTCCTGTTTTGCATTTGGCTACATTTAAAAAGACTTCAAGTCTCTATTGTTCCAAAATAGGCTTCATGCCTATTTTACATGGCACATTTATATCTTGAATTTAGCTAATTTACTCTATAATGGTCCCCTTTTCCCTTGATAGTATCACATGCCATGTTTTATTTTCAAACAGAATTGTAAATGCTATATTTCATTTTTAAGTTAGGAATTTTTGCTCTTAAAACCCTATGTTAATATTACTTGGAAATCATTTTGAATGATTTTCATAAACCTTTCATTTTAATTCCTTTTCCACTGGAGTCAAGTCAATAAATACATGCATGCCAATGTGTGGAGGGACACCTGTCACTGTTGTTTTCAAATACTAATAATTATTTTCTATAAATCATTTCTACTCTTAGCTGCAAACATGGAAAATATATTCTTTCATGTGACTATGAAATGCTTTCAACAAAAAATGAGGCTACACAAAGACTATTCTAATATTGTGATAAATATAAAAGTTCTTGGCTCATCAGCTAAATGTAAATTGTATATTAGGGACTGAAGATCAGGAAGTCAAAACTGTTTACAGACATCTTGCTAAGTCATTGATAAGCTCATGGTCTCTCAATGGAGAGAAAAGGTGAATCTGACAAATGTCTACAGAGAGAAATGCAAGAATTTGAAGGTAGACCAGATGGCTTATGGCTTGCATGGAACCACAAAAAAAGCAACATTTCAATTACTTTAGGTATAACACTGAACCAGTCCCATTTTAAAAAAAGTAGTTAGTAGGAGTGGAGGTAAAGTGAGGCTCAGTGGCAGGGAATCTAAAAGGAATTTGAAAAAGAAAGAGAGGAAATTGATTTTAATAGTTTCCAACTATGTACGTATATTTTATAGATTTCACTGTATGTACAATAATTCACTGACTGACACAAATTGAGATCAGTTCAAATAACAATGAAAATGAGGGAGAGAAAAGCTTATCGTTTTGGAAATAAAGAGGATCAGTGAAGATGCTCTCAGAGCTGTTGGAGCCCACAGAGAGAAGCAGAAACAAAAAAGTCTCCTGAAGGCAGGAAACAGAAAAGTAAATTCTTGGGTGGAAAGTCAGTGGAGGGAAGTGTCCAAGACAAAGCAAGGGGAGTAAAAACCTAGAAACTTCTTCCTCATGAGGCCACGGGGATACAGAGAAATGCCTCAGCCAGGAGAGATTGGGCAGGGGTCAGCAATGAGACAGTAGCACAGATCAGTCTTCAGAAGCTGAGAGGCAAATATTGAGATATTAATAAAACATTTCTGTCTTTGTCTAAGAATAAAAGGACCTGGGTGTTATTTGAAAGCAAAAGGAAAGTACTTCATTGAGGAATACAGTTTTAAGGTGATAAAGGAGAAGAGCTGGGGAGGAGTATCTGAGTAACATGTAGAAGCTCCATGGTGTGGAAAGGAAACCTTTGGAGCCATACTGGTTCCCATTGGCTGACAGCATCCCTATCTGATCTTCCTACCGCTGACACTCCTGAGCTTTATGGATCATTCTGATGATCCTGTGAACATGCCAGCCTTTGGTTCATTGTTTCCTTTTGTCACTGCTTTAAACAGGCAAGCCACCAACTCATCTCAAGTGTCACTTGAAAGCATCTAGTGCCAGTCACATTCTGAAGTGCTCCCCTCTGGACACAGAAAGGTATCTTGGAGCTTAGCCTTCTGTAGGGGCTGTCTTCTGTATCTCCGGATGTCCTACCTGCTGTGACTACCTTTTAGAGGCCTCCCCTCCTTTAACAGTTAATCTATTACAACTGCCAGCTTTACTACTCCTTTTAAGCCTCTCTCTCTCTCTCTCTCTCTCTCTCTCTCTCTCTCTCTCTCTCTCTCTCTCTCTCTCTCTCACACACACACACACACACACACACACACACACATACACACATACACACACACACATACACACACACACAATGCTGATTTTTTTTCATCCTCTAAGTTGTCATGTGTTACTACTGGTGGCCATATCAACACATTGATTAAATTTTAGAAACCCATCCCTTGGTTTATATATGGAGTGGTAGATGTTTCTGTAATAATTTTTGAAAATATAACTTGTAAGTTCTCCAAGTGAGAATGCTAAAGACATAGTCAAACATAAAAATGTAGAATTCAGGAGAAAGATTTAACACATAAAGGAAATGATAACTGGAGACGATCAACATTAAGAAGTCAAAGAGAAGAAAACATTTTACAGATATATATCTGATAGAGTACTAATATTCATAATACACAAAAAAACTAAATAGAAAACAAACAACTCTATTAAACATAGGCTAAGAAACTGAACAGTTCTTAAAAGAAGAAATACGAATGTCCAATAATATTTTTAAAAATTGCTCAACATTCTTGTTCATTAAGGAAATGCAAATTAAGACCATTTATTTCCATTTATTATTGACATCAGAATGGCAATCATCAAGAAAACAAATGACAACAAATACTGGTGAGGGTGTGGAGAAAGGGAAATGCTTATTCACTGTTGGTGAGAGTTTAAAGTGGTGTAGCCACTATGGAAATCAGTGTAGATACTTCTCAAAACACTAGATCCACCAAATAACTCTACTATGCTATTCATGGGCACATACACTAAGGACTCCAGGTCTTACAACAGAGATAATTGTACATTTATGTTTACTGAAAGCAAACAAATCAACCTAGATGTCCATCAATGGATGAACAGATAGCCAAAGTATGGCATATCTACACAATTGACTTTTCTTCATCTGTAAAGGAAAATGAAATTATAAAAATTTCAGAACTGGGCAATATATTAAGTGATATAACCCAGATTCAGAAACACAAACACCACATGTTCTTTCTCATATGTGGATCCTAGTTTCTAATTTTTATATCTGTATTTATGTGGGAGAATGCACAGAAGCAAAAAACCTATGAAGAGGCCCATGAGAGGAGAAAAACAGATGGAAAATATTGAGGCTGGAAAAATTTCAGTGGAGACACAGAGTGAGGGATCAAGGAATAAAAGGAGAAAGGAGGGTCAACACAAGTAAGGGCAGGTGCAAAAGCTACACCTAGAACAATCATTTTGTAAACTTATTAAAATTAAAAATTAAAAAAAGTTGAATGGAGTTTTCTGAAATGGATAGATAATAATACCTCTCCCAGAAACTGTAACATTATTAAATGAAAGTGCCAGCCCGGAAGATTCTTGTCATCCCCAAAACAATACAGGCTATTTTTACTACTCTTGGTTACTAATGTATGGGTATAATCATAAATATTTAGAAGGCAATTTGAAAGGCACATCATGTCCATTTACCAAAACAAAGTCAGGAGCTTCCTCATTAAGGACTATCTCCTCTCCAGCTTTTGACCTATGCATACTAGAACTAAATGGTTAGATGTTGTTTCTGAAAATATGATGCATGTTGATCGCATGACATAGGGAAACCAAGCAGGAACGGAGCTGGAAGATTCCTCCCTGAAGGCTAGTGTTCACAGTTTTAGAAGATGCTGTGCAGGCTGCTGGAGCAGAAATGTCATCACGGTCATATTCAGCTCTGAACTCTTCATGCTACAAAAATGACCTGCCAGGCATGATGTGCCCGTTGGCGCATTAGTAGTTTGACTCTTCGGAGGATAAACAGCCACTCTCTGATTGTTTTTGAAGCCCCCCTCAGAGACAAGAATTCATTTCTGATACTATAAATCTGGTCAAAAGCTGGAGAGCACATAGTCCTCAGTGGGGAAGCTCCTGACTTTGTTTTGGTAAATGGACATGATGTGCCTATCAAATTGCCTTCTAAATATTTATGATTATGCCCATACATTAGTAATCAGCTTTGTCATACTTTGGTCATAAATGTTTCTTTGTTTTTGTTTTTCATTTTCATTGAGTGGTGGGTGTCACATTATTACAGAAACTCATAAATGGAGAAAGTGCTGAGAATAAACGACATAATGCCCGGCCCTAATTGGGACAACTATAGCACTCCCCCAGGTTCATGGAACATTTTGAAGGTAAAGCAGAAAGAATGTAAGAGCCAGACAAAGAGAGGGCGGCATTGCAGTTTGCTGTCTTTGGTATGTCCCAGCTATTGCCCAGTGTTGAACTCTCAGCAGCACTGATTATCTACACAAGACCTGTTCTAAAGTGGATCCATCAGCTTTCCATCACGGAGGTGGAAAGGTACTCAGAAGGTTCCACACATCAAGCTCCAGAGGACTTTTAGGTAGTTTATGCTTGTTAAGGGGCCTGCAGTTTAAGAGACACTACCCCACCCCTCCTGAATAGGTATAGACAAGCTTTTGGTTGAAGAGAAAGAGACAAAGAGAGAGAGACAGAGACAGAGAGAGTTTCTTCAGTAGACTAGCTTCTGGTAAGATATTCATGTGCTGGTAAATAACCCTTGATTCTGATTCTTGTAAGTACACCTAATGAAACTCATTGGTAAACCACCCCCAGGAGATATCATAGCAGAATGGGTACTAATTGGAAAGAGGAAGGGGGTCATCAGGAATGAGAAGAGATTAAAGGAGAATGATAGGAGGTAAAGATAAACATAATGTCTTATGTGCATGTATGAAAATGCCATTATGACACACTAACATGTATAATTAATACATTAAAACAAAAGAAAAATAGAATAATAAATAGAAATAATTCTAAAGAAAAATGAGTTAGAAGGACCAGAAATATAGACCAATCAAGGAAACTATTTTTTGTGCCTAGAAAAATGTCTCTTTTAACCTGACAAGTCAGAAGCTTTCCTACTTATAGAACTAAGCTTATTCTGACATCTGGGACAGATTTCTTAGAATAGGACATTATCCAAGCCCTAGGTGGGTGAGCTAAATATTTTAATATTAAATATGTCAATATTTAATCTTTTGTTTGCCCATTTGACTCATCTAAGGATGAAGATGTAGTCCACTCTGCCTACATGCCATGAACACACAGAAGTGGTTTACTGCACATGAGCTGCACAAGATGGACCTATGAACATGTTATTATAGATAAGGAACAGTATCATTGGCCCACACCTCTCCATTCTAGCTCTTGGCAGTTAATGGCTGTTGAGGTGGGTTACTCACTTTTTTCCAGTGGTATAGCAACTGGTAAGCTGCACATAATCCAATAAATGATCCTCTACTATGTACATTCAATCAACTCTATTTCAATTCATTGGGTATCAAAAATTAAGTAAAAACTTCGAAAGTAGGACTAGGTCTAGCTGGGAAGAAAGGTTCACTAGGAATGGATGTGGGATAAGAGAGGGAATAAGGCATGGGGTTGACCAAAATACATTATATGGAATTTAATGTTAAATAATTTCAAAATTAACTTTAAAGGTCATGATAAGTATGAATTTTTCCAACAGGTACTTGCAAAATTAAAATAAACTTTCTAAGCTAAAACTATTATCATGTTGTAGATATTATAGTTACAATGATGTGATTGCCTAATTTTTCCTACTATAACTTAAGAAAATACAGTTCAAACCCGGAAAATATATGTAAACCTTAAAATTACCCTTTTTCTGGGTGCACAGCTATAGATCTTGGTTGATCCAGGCCTTGGGAGATAATTACATAACGGAAAGAGCCATTGAGTCTTGCAACTTCAATTAAATTGAATCCGTGATCTGTCCAATATATGTTGCCTAGGAGAAAAACAGAAATGTCCACAACCAAGTTAGGAATCATAGAAATGTTTTTCAGTTGTGCTTGCAATTAAGTTTCTGAGTCTTCACATAACTAAGAGCACGTTTACTTCCTTTGATTGTGTATTTACTAAACAGCTCTAATTAAACTAATTCATAGAGACTTCAAATTCCAATCTCATATTTTGATGGTTTAAAATAAGTAGTATCTATTGACATGTTTGAAAGAAGTTGAAACTTCTCCCAACTGTTCAGAGTAAGTATTTTAACTTTATACTGACTTTAAGCAAAAGAAAACTTCTTATACTTTGTTTACCATGTAGAACCCTCTGGAGAATTGAGCAAACTTAACAATACACATTCTACATCTACATAAAAACACTTATCCAAAGGCAGTAGAAAAGTTGAACCTAATGCAAAAGACAGTATTTACCCCCTTGGCTAGAAAGAAATGTTAAAATGTTAGAAACAAGAACCAGAAATATTTTAAGGAAGAATGAACCCCCTATAAAAAGAAAAAACAACAACAAAAACTGTGGAATAAAAACAAGATTAAGCCATAGATTTTACCAGCAATCCAGTCAATCGCTATTCCTTCCACTCTCCCCAAGCCATTGGTAACAATGTCTTCTTTCCACGTCTGGTCTCTTTTAGCTCTGCTGATTTTATTAAGTCCCATGTCTGTCCAATAGATGGTGTCATTTTCTGTTGATTAAACACACACACAAAAACACAAGCACACACACTATTAAATGCATCAGTGCATGTATTAGGATCACATTAGAATCAGTGTTGCAGGATCATCCTGGACAGAAAACAGTGGATTCTCAGCATTCTTTAGGATTATTTACTAATATGAATAGTAGTAAAGGAACTATAAAATAAAAGAAACTAGGTTTCAGCATTTAAATTTTAAAGGTACATTCATGAAAATTCTTTATTATGTTTTCGGCATTGTTCTATTTGTCTTGGCTCAGTAAGTTTTTATTCCCATGAAATTAGGATGTTTATTCCAAACCACATATTTTTCTTCTAGTTTTTGTTCTTTCTCTACTTGGTCCTGAGCCATCTGAATGTATGATGGATAGTACTGGGGATAATCAACTCAAGAAAGTCTCAACGTGCAGAGACAGGCATGTGATATTCTTTCAGTTCTATCAAGGGTATTTTAAAAACAGGTCATTCAATATATGTAAAGACTGAAACAACGCTCATCACCAGTTATTCCTTATGAGGTCCTAAGTAGCATCTCAAATGGAAACAATTCCCTCGTACTTCTCAAACTCTTGCTGTACAAACATATTTCAGAATACTTGAGGAATTGCTCCATGCTATCCAGTCCTTAAATAACTGTGCTTTTTGAATGTTGAATGGAAAATGTGTCTAAAAGATTATAAGTGAAATATAATACATATATATGTATATTCATGAAGGGTAACAATTACAGGTCAATGATTTTCTACAAAGCTTCTAGAAAGATATTGGGGACAAATCATTAAATAATAAATTTGCCACCTGCTAATGTTTTGTGCTGTGGCCAATGTGGCCATTTGAAGAACAAATCATTTAAGACCAATATATTTTACCTCTGGCACACTGACAGACTATGGAAATAAAGACAAAACAATTCATATACTAATGCCATTCTTTAATTAAGTGTTAGAATTCCATATCAAATGAAATATACCCTAAATTTCTACCCCCGAGCAAGGAGTGATAGCAAACAGCACTACCCTCAACAATAGTTATGTCAGAGACACGATGCTTTGAAGCCAAGCAGAAGGCAGTGGATACACATAGCTATTAGGAAAGCACAGGCTTCTCTAATCTGCCTATCAGTTTATACATTTTGAAACAGGGACTTGACAAGGAAATAAGAATTATTTTATTTTGTAAAATATTAAGTGATGTATAATAAATTCAATGTTTTGCTTCAAGTAATAAGCTCTGTGAAAGATCAGGTCCACAATTCAAAACCATCTATTTGGTTTCTGTATTGCATTTAACTAAGACAGTTGATATACACAAGACTTCCTACAGTCTGCATGAAAGAACCTTCCATGCAGATGATGAGCATCACCTCAGGCCTTAGGGTTGTCTTTGTTCACTTTTTCTCCTGTTCTACATTCAGTTACTTTCCAAATACACTTATATTTAATCCAATTCATTTAAGTCATTGTTCTTTTTATTTTCTTTCAAAATATAACCCTCATTCATTAACATCCAATTCCCGTCTACACTGAAAGCCAAAGCCCCTAACTCTTACCTGGCATCTCCAGGAACTCCTAACAGGCTTTCACTCTGGCTCCTGAACTTTCCCTTGGAGAAGCCTTTTTCAATATAGTTGCACACGTTTGAAAAGCAAGTAAGACTGAGCTTGCCTCATTTCCTTCACAGCTCCCCACATTCCATCTATACATGGTGAAAACTGAGTTCTTTACCATGACCTTCATGAACCACCCAAGGCCTCTGTAACTCTTCACCCTGATATCTTTCCACTCTTCTCCCTTGTCTTTCTGCTCTGGAGGCAAACTAATTCCTCTCCAGTTTCAGACTTTTATTATTACTTTTTCTTTAAGTCTGGAAGGTTCTTTTGCTAGAATGTTCTTTCCACAGATCTGTTGTAAATTCAAATATCCCCTTCTTATTAAAACCTTCTTGACTATGCTATAAAAAATATTTTTTCCATGTTCTATCTCTCCCATGGATTTTTTTCTTCCATATAACACCTATTAATATTAAAGACATTTATTGATCGTTTTCTGGTCTGTAAGTGTTAATGAGTGGTTATTCATGCTATTTCATGACATGTACTTTCCATAAAACTTGTTACAATGTCTGCACATAAATAACACATTTATTGACTTGTTTACATCTATCAAGGTTTACACTGCAGTATTTCTTTAGTGTTTAGAATTTTTTAATATTCTCTGCTTTGTTCCCAGAAGCGAGGACAATGCCCAGCATGCACTAATCACACCGTAAACACTGGGTGAATCCAGGAATGAATACAATACACTGTATAAAAACTGGTAGAGAGATCACACAAGGAAAACATGTATCAGACATGAGGGAGTTTATATATGTGTTTAAGAAACACAAAGAGAAATGGTGGACAATACATAAGAATGTAAGATGAGTAATTTAAGCTGTACAGACATCCACTAAGCAGGAACTTAAAGAAGAAAAATCACAATCTTCACAGTGTATTACTATTCACAGGCTTTGCAAGCTATGAAGATGTCCATTCTGTATAACCATAAAGCACTCCTTCCTACATGTACTACCATTCATTGTACATATGTACCCATTATGTAATTGAACTGAAAGTTTGTATTTGTATTTCTTCTTAGAAATACAGTGAGATGTTTTATGGTAAGGACTGTATTCATCAAGTTTTGCCTTAAAAATCACATGTGCACAAACACAATATACATATGCAGATATCTATAACAGTGAACCCAAAGTCAGTTTTGCTAGATCCAGTATTGAATAATCAGAAGAGTCTTGGTTTCTTTCAGTGTTGAGCATATCAGCAACCTGATGATAACTTGAGAAGATATCATCTTTCTGTGCTTATCTGTGATATCTGTAAATATCTGTAAAATATTGATTATATAAACTGTTTTAATAGTATGTGTTAAATTGAATCATGATAATTTTTACAAACCCTGTAGACACAAACTGTTTATAGAATGAAATGCAGAAAGTGAATAACATACTGCCTTTACCTTGTCCTCAAACTAATCTCAAGTTATGCAGTTCTTAAGCATTAATTTCACCTTCATTCAATAGATACTGACAGGTAGCCTATGCTAAGATTTATTACAGATATAAGTATATGATACTGGAAAAACACAGATAATATCCCTAAAATCATGGAATTTATGTAGTAGAATAAAATTTAAAAAATAAATTTTCTTATGTTTTTGGTTGTGAGCCCCAGGGAGATCTTTGAGTTTGAGGCCAGCCTGGTTTACAGAGAAAGTTCCAGGACAACCAGTGCTGCACAGAGATATCCTGTCTTGAAAAAAATAACAAATAACAAATAATAAATAAATAAATAAATTTTCTTTAAACAGTTTGATTTGTTAATAGTATAAAACAACTAATATAAAAGAAAACTGTATACTTGAGGGAACTAATAATTTCAATGGCTTTCCCACTGACACAATTTTACAGGGTATTTCTCTTGAGACTTCTCATGGACTAACATGTAGAGAGACTAGTAGACAGCTGTAGTGAATTGTAACTAAGCTCAGAATAAAAGTTAGATATCTCCAGCCTAGAGGAATGGCTCAGCAGTTTAGAGCAGTTGCTGCTCTTAGAGAGATCCTGAGTTCAATTCCCAGCACTCACATGTTGGCTCATAACCATCTATAACTGTAGTCCATGAGATCTAATGTCCTCTTCTGGAGGGCAAATGTACATGTAAATAAAACACCCATATACATGAAGTACATGAAGTTATATATTGCCATAGTAATAATTGACAATGAAAGAAATTAAACATTTTTTTAATTGGAAAGAAAAATTTATTGAATATTTCAGTACTTAAGGACTAAGAAAAAAATGTCTCTTAAAGTCTTTTAATCCTGAAGTGTCTATTTTCTTAATACACATTAACACATATTTATTCACTGTCTCGCTTAAATACTCTACTTCCTATATTTTAGTATCAAATTTCCTAGCACAAATGTACATGATTTTCTATAGAACAAAATATATTTGGGGGGCCCCCCAGGTAGGGGGATCAGGATCAGTCCCTGGTGCATTAGCGGGCTTTTTGGAGCCTAGTGCCTAAGGTGTGACACCTTGTGCAGCCTTGGTTCAGGGGGGAGGGGCTTGAACCTGCCTCAACTGAATGTACCAGGCTCTGCTGACTCTCCATGGGAGACCTTGACTTGGAGGAGGTGGGGACAGGGGGAGGGTTGGGGTGTAAGGCTGGGGGGCGGGAAGAAGGAGGAGGATGGGATCTGTGGTTGGTATATAAAATGAATAGAAAATTTCTTAATAATAAGAAAAATACGTGAAAATACACAAAATACAACACAATGAGGAATCACTTTTTCTCTCCTAATGAAATAGTCACCAATTCACTTGATGGAGATTTAAAAATAAGGAAGAACCCGACATCTTTGTTCTGATGATTTCTATGTCAGTATATGGAGAATTCTTGAAGGACTTCATCTCTACATTCCTCTTTCCCACATATATGAATATGATATAAATATATGCATCCATATTTATATCCCACTAAGAACGTAAGATTGATCTTTTAATGTTAAGGTCTTTTTCAATTGCACATAAGTAGAATGTAGTATCCAAAACTAAAGCATAAGTTTAGCTGTGATAAAGACCTTTTTTAAAATTGCACTATAATTTTGTTTTTTGTATTTTTTTGACTAGGTCAATTATCTGGAGTGAAAATAGACAGCATATATGGCTTTTCTCAGAATCTGCTAACAGTGATATTAAGCTACATTTCTTTTTAAACCATGTAACCATCCTATTAAATGTCAGCTTGTTAAATTTGATTAAATTAAATGTTGACATTAAATAAAACTTGTTAATCAATGATTCCTACCAGAAATTTAGAAGTTTTCTGTGTCTTTATTCTAGCTAGTGGTAAAATATGATGAGCTGCATTTGCAACACATCAGTGATGATCTATCTGAAGCAAATTATTCATTTCATTTTACCGTGTCTTCGTGATTTTTATATATACAGATACATGTACATGTATCTTAAGACTATATAAGAGTTTGAATACAGGGAGTACTGATGTAAGTATCACTCAAGTGGCTGCCAAAAGCCATGGACTTCCTTTGGATCTTAAGTAATATTTCCCTTTTCTATTGTGTAGAAAATACTTTAACTCTAGTTCAACAGGACATTTAAAATAATTTTCCTTTAAGTAATAAAATACAATGCAGACACCTGAGCTCATTTCTCCAATTCATAGTAACTGGGTACAACCGCTGTTTTTATTCCTTCTGCTGCTCATGTTTTACTCTTATAAGAGTTTGTAAGGCCGCAAATTATTTCCCTATTTTGATGACGGAAGGTTAGCTCAATTTCAGTCTGTTATGAAGACTTGCAATAATATTTCCATTTATGTCTTGGGTTAAACACAACAGTCATTTCTGTGAAATGGCACAGGTAGATACTATTAATCAATAAGGCTAATTTTAATGCATTCCTGTGTTATCTCCCAGTCTCTCATCATTAAAAATGTAGAGACTAGATTGGCTATTTACTCCACCATCTCTTTTACACATGGCTTATTCAATTATGAGGGCCTGTTAAGATACTGAACAGACAAGACCTTTTATAGTATCTCTTCTTCCTAAGAACTTATTCAACAGTTAGTAACCAGAACTGATAGTGTTCCTTCTTACATAAGTAGCAAGAAAAAGGCTTCATCTAAGCAATGACTTTACATTAAACTTAGGTGCATTACTTCAGCTTTCTCCTCACTGAACAGAATTTACTTCTTTTCACAAAAGGTCCAAAGAACTGAAGATAGACAGTTTAAATATTCTAAGTCACAAGCTTTTGAATGAGTCTTTAAAAATGTAATATGTAAGTAAAATATAAAATAAAATGGAAAGTAGGAAGAAGGTAGAAGAGAGCAAGGGAGGAATAGTCATAAGTATGAATCAAACTCCCTTTTTTGTTATTGACATAGCTCTGCTAACATTTTGATGCAGTAATATTATGGACATCACAATACATTTTGAATAAATAATAAATTAAGAATAAATAAATAATATTTTGGATGTCACAAGACAAATTGAGATGGTCTACAAAGTATTTTCTTTTGCATTCTGTAGCTGGTGCCTGAAGAAAGCCACTTTTCTTTTGTCCCTTTATCAATGCATGATAAATAATTGACAACCAGTTTTATCTGTACTAAATCTAAATGTGACTGTGTCTGGACATATCACCTAGTATAAGACAAGCTATTGGATAGTAGGAAACTCATTGTCATGGTTGGTGAGACCACAAATATTTTTTCTTAGCATTTATCAAAATAAAGGATTCTATAAAATTTTAAAATAGTTCATTTTATGCCTTAATTGTACATGGTGATGTGTTTAATAAGGACATTTTATTATGAGAATACCATGTGCACAGTAGGTCTTTCCATCTTCTAGTTTCTTTTATTTTTTTCTTCAATATTTAGAAATTTTCACTGTAAAATCTTTCAGTTTCTTGGTGAGATTTATTGCAAGGTATTTTTTGAGGAAAGTATAAATGGCTTATTCTCTGCTTTCTTTTCACAATATTTTTGTTATAATTATTGAAAAGACCTTTTGATTCATATATATATATGAATTTATATATATATATATATATAAAAATTAGTTTTGTTGCTGAAAATGTTTGTCAGAATTGGGGACTTTCTCGTGATGTCTTTAGGGTCTTTTATGTGTAGTATATCAATCGCAAATAAGGATATTTTGACTTCTATTTTGTTCTCTGTTATTTCCTTCAATTAATGCTCTAGGAAAAACTTCAAATTATACAATGAATAGGAGTAGATAAAGTGGGGACTGCAGAGAAGACTGAGTGGTTTATTTATGGAGACTTGAATTTGAACCCCAGTACCCGCATATAATGCCAATCATGGCTACATGCACCTTGACCCTACTATACTGGAGACTGGGGCCACATCGTTTGATGGCTACTAACCTAGTTCTATGTTCAGTAGGAGACTCTGTCTTGAAGGAATAAGCTGAAGAGAGGGGACATTCAGCACCTGCTTTTCCAAGACACCAAGTTCCATCATTACTTATTTATGATTTTTTTTTCTTAATGCCGTCGATTGTAACTATACACTTCTATCTTGGGACTATTTTTATTGTATCTCTTAGGACTTTGTGTTTTCATTTTTGTTTAGCTCTTGTAATATTTATATCTCTTTCTTGATCTTTTTGATAACTCCTCATCATTTAACAATGTGCTACTAAATTTCTATGAATTTGTGCGTGTCCTGTAGTCTTGTTATTGATTTTATTTTCATTCCCTATTGTCAGATAGAATACAAGCCATGGTTTCAATTTTTCTATATTCCTTAAAACTTGCTTTGTGTCCTTTCAAATGGTGCCTTGGCTGCCAAGAAGAGTGCTTATTATGCAATGTTATTATTGTATTGGAATCAGTCTATGATTTTATATCTAAAGATTTCTATATTTATTCATTTCATAAAATTCATAAAAAAAATAAAATTTATTGCATTTATTATTTATGTTCAGTGTGTATATGTTTAAAATTCTTGTTTCCTGGTGATTAATTGTTGTATTAATCAGTTTATACTGATTTTTTCTTTACATCTTCTTAATGTTGTTTAACATCTTTTTGCAGATATTTGAATAATGGCACTTGCTTGCTTCCTAGTTCCATTTGCTTGGAATTCTTTCTCTCCAACGTTCATGTAAAGTAGGAGTTTATCTTTTCTGTTATGGTGTTCATCCTATTCACTAATCCAATATGCAGACTATTCCCGTGTTTCTTTGCCATCTTGAATCAATTGAGAAAAATCACTTTTGTCTTAAAATTCATCCCAGAGCAGGCAGGATGGCTCAACAGGTAGACGCACTTTCCACCAACCCTGGTGACTTAAGTTTGATCCCAGGACCTCATATGGTAGAAGGAGAGAATGGACCCCCAGTGTTGTCTTCTGACCTCCATGTGCTTCCTATATCATGTGCTCTTGCCCACTCTCCCCCAAATAATAAATAAATAAATAAATGCTAAAAATACCCAAAACATACTTTTAGGGTTATTCTAGTTTGTTCGATATATATGACAATTAGGATGGATTTTTGCACATAGTTCCCAATATACTAATTTGACAGAGGAACTCATGGAATTTCAAAATCTGTTTGGCATCTAGTGTAACAATTTCCCCAAGTTATTAACAAAGGTCATTTTACAAATTCTTTATATAGTGCTATTCTTTGGCAATGGGTTCCAATGATAATTTCTTAGAATTTTTGCATATCTCTTTAAGAAACATGAGGTAGATATGAAGCTCAAAGAATTATTTAAGGGCATCTCTATGCATAAGCACTGAAATCCATCATTTTGTTTAGCTGATTTATAAACCCAATTCCTCATTTTCTGTCTGTGGTTTCTTCTCTTTCTCATGTTTCTACAAAGAATTTCACAGTGTGAGCCCCCAAAGTGCGTGTAAACTTGGGAAAAGTTGTAAGTATGCTTAGTTTCTTGATAAATTTCAGATTTTATTTCCATAAGAATTTTTATCTATGGCGGTTAATGTAATTTTTATTTATGAAGAAATTTATTAGGAATTATTTTTGTTGTTGGATTTTTGACCATTTGTTACATGTTTTAGCAGTTCATTGCCAATGGAGTTAAGATAAGCTCAAGAAAACTCAAGCTTCACGGAACCTGGTAGATACATTTTGATTATTGAGAAAAAATATAATATCCACTAGCCTTTTGTCCTCTAGCCATGGACTTTCAGTCAGGCTTTAATTATTTTCTAACACCTTCAGATGACCTTGTACCAGATAACTTCACTTTTGTAGTCAGAAATATGCACATTTTCAATAATTTGTCTTGTCATTCATTACCAGTGACCTTAACAGACAAGCTCAGAAATATAATTGTTGCCACATTTATGAAGGCTGCCTTAAGGCCCTAGAATTCATTAATTCTTCTGGCTTATCTAAGATAACAGTTTGCAGCCTGTTTCTCATTTTATGACATTGACAGATAAGACAGTCGTTCCTAGTGCAAGCCCCCATCTCCTACACTTTCAAAATCACATTTTCTACATAGTTTTAAGATAGAAAACTTTCTCATGCCATTTATATATTTTTCCAATTATTATGATTCTTGGCTTAATGTTTTGTCTCTGCTCTATCCCATTTCCACCTTGAAATCATCTTCTTGGCTTTAATCAGTTCGGACATTACTACTAATCTGACACACACAGACTCATTCACACAAACATGAAATACAAACTCAAATACAGTTCATGGAAGAATGGGACAGGGAGGTTTATTAAAACATAGAAGTTAAAAAATAAGCCTCTGGATTTTTATTCCACGAGACCATCTTTCACACCCTCCATAAGATTCTCAGTGGTTCTGTCCTATAGAGTCTAAGTGAAACACCACAACTCTGGCTCCTCCCTCTTCCCTCTCCCACCTCTGCTTACCATCCCTTCCTCTTTCTGTTTACCCATTGCCACCAAAGGTATCTTATTTCAACTTCAGTACCTAATCTGCTTTTGTGTGATTTGGAAATTCTTAGAATTGTCAGGGAATTTGTAATAGCAATGACACAGTCACACCTCCAAGATTCTAACTCATTTATCCAAAATTACTGCATAGGTTAGACATTAGTGGTAAACACACTATGGCAGTGATCAGACAAAACCTAGTGTCTCCTTGGAAGAAGGAATCTCAGTTGAGGAACTGCCTATGCTGCCCATGGCCATGTCTGTGAGGAGTTTTCCTGATTGCTAATTGATGGATGAGTTCTCAGACAGGAGAATGCAGGGTCATCCTCAGACAAGTGGGCCTGAGCTATATAAGAAAACAGGCTGAGCAAATACAGATTTGAGAAAAATGACAAAAATTAGCAAGAAAATCTTAAACAATACAAGAAAATGTTAAAGTCTGGTTTTATATTCATGTTCTTCAACCTTTAAAATTTCCTCCATGTGTATGAATATATATATATACATAATCATAATATTAAGATATTAATCAAATAGATACATTGAATAATTTCTTAATACATAAATGAATAAATATAGGTTAAATGAAATATATTTGTTTTGGTGGTAAGTTATGCAACAAACGAGAAAAATTTAGTAAAACTACTACAACTACCACATGGGAAGTATTTCACAGTGAAACAAAGTTGATAGAAAAGGACCATCTTTTGTGGTTAAATTCTTTCAATGGTTGTCACTAGAAGACCCCCTCCAAGTTCTCAGATCAAGCAATGCTGTGCCTTCCTGTTCTGAGGGCTGGTGTTTCTCCACCCTCTCACCTGTCATTGGCAATGCCACTCAATCATGGCATACATTGAGACATCTGGGACAGATACAAGAATGGAAGACTTATGAAGGAAAGAGAATCACTGCACAAGCCAAGGAAGGTTTTCTTTTGGCTGATTTTTGAAGACTGAGCAGCAACTTGCTTTAGAAGAGAAGAACAGTTCACTAAATCCTAGAGGTGATGAAGAGCCAGTGCATTAAATGCAATGGCTACAGGGTCAGCATGATGGTCACCCAACCTCTTTTTACAGCCAAGTCACAAGATACCCAATGCCTGGGCTCAGGTAGGAGTGAAATTGTACTTCCTATTCTTCTGAACTTTTAAAAAACATCACATCAAGCATGTTCTTAGTTTAATAAAGACCCAGGTTCTTAATATTCCTTATACAAAGGGATTCAATAATAAACTACTAACAAATTCCATTTGTTTCTTTCATCTTGAGAAAGGCAAATCAATGAAAACGCTAATGGGCAATTATCTAACAGCAACAAATCACTAAGTACTCCATCATAGTGAGTAAATAAAGTCTGCAGACTTCAGAGGTTTTAGATATCTCCATCTCATTAATGTACACTGCAGTAAAAACTCAGATAGTACACCTTCTCTTCCAGTTTATTAGTTTATCACAAAGGAAACATAAGCCTGACTGGTTTTTGTGTTCATTATGGAACTCGAATTAAATGTATTTAATACAAAAAGCTTAACATTTCCTCTCAAGGGAAGGAAGAAAGGGTTTCCTATCTTCTGAAGTCACCATTGATTTGGGTTTCCACTATTGTTTTACTGTTTCTGCATGCACAAAGTCAGTTCACAGGTGGCATGTGGCTCCTTTGACATTCAGGGAGCTCTTGAGAACACAAGTATCTGTCTCCCACTCCTCTTCTTCAATTTAGAAATGAAACAAAGGCCATTCCAACCAGAAATCACTTTAATGTGTTCCAGTGCAGCGTTCCAACAGGAACATGTCAAACTGAGACAGCGGTTAACACCTGTCAGAAACTCCAAAGAAAGAATCAGCCCTTTCCATAAAACTGAGACCTCCCATTTTTTCCATAGGAAAACATCATAAACCTTATTTCTTCAGCATTTGGCTGTTATGTGATAACTATAGTCCCTGAATCAGACAAATATCATGAATACACTATCAAACCAAATAATAATTTTCTCAGCAAATATGTCTAAATGTTTTGTATCATCACTCCAAGTGGGAAAAACAATCCTTAATTAAGGAGTTAATCGGCGAGACTAAAACAGGACAAAAGACTAAACAAAGTAGTGAGTTCTCATATTTTTAATCGCTTCTTTTATTTTTGACATTATAGTATAATTACATAATTTATTCCCTTTCTTTTCCTCCCTCCAAAACCTCCAATATTACCCTTCCTTGCCATCTTTCATATTCATTTCATATCCATTCCCTTTATTAACTGTTGTTATACACATATATGTATATACATATAGTCATAAATACAACCTACACAGCCTACAGAACATTACTTGTATGTATGTTCTTAGTTCTTAGGGCTGACCTTTTGATATCAAAAAATTCTAATGTTTTAAGTACTGCCTACTGTATCATGGTGGAGTCATTTAATGTTTCTCTGTTATGTGAATTTGGAAGAACAAATTGAGGATGAAATAAGTTGGTCTTGGTCAAAGCGTTTAGGGCCTGTAATATGTCCCATTGGATCAAGGAACTTGTCACCCATTAAGCTTGATGAACTGAGTTATATCTCTAGGACCAACATGTTGTAGGGAGAAAACTGACTTCCAAAAGTTGTCCTCTGATCCCTACACACATGCTGTGGCATCTCTCCCAAACCCACAAAATAAGTGTATGCCATTAAAACACTTAATATTGAACACGCATCAAAAATAATAATATGTCAACTACTGTATATAAAATACAAAGTACAAATAAAATTGCATGTGTACATGAATATGATCATAGCACAGTGACCTGATTTGCTTTCTTTTGCTGCCATAAAACACAGTAGTCAAAAGAAAATTGAGGAAGAAAGGGTTTATTTGGCTTATATTTCCTGATCACAGTCTGTCATTCACAGAAGCCAAGTAAGGAACTCAAGATAGGAACCTGGAGTTGGAACTGAAGCAGAAGCCAGAGAGAAAAACTACTTATTAGCTTGCTCAGCCAGCTTTCTTATACCACCCAGGACTACCTGCAATGGGTGGCACCATGCTCAGTGGGCTGGGTCCTTTCACATAAATCATTAATCAAGAAAATGCCCCACAGACTTCCTACAGGCCATTCTGGTGGAGGTATTTTTCATTTTAAATTTCATCCTGCCAGATAGACTCTGATTTGTGTCAAGTTGACAAAAAACTAACCAGCATATTCATTGTAAAGATTTCTAAAATAACTAAATATATATTTAATAATTTTTAAGTAAAAAATGTAAAATATACATTTTGAAATTTTGTTGCTAAAAAAGAATTCGATCTTAACCTCTCCCAAAGGAAAAATAATTCTTAAACATAGTTAAGCAGCTATTACTACCACTATGTATAAACTTCCATAACAAAAGTTAACACTCATTGGGTTGCCAATTGGGACCTCATATTCTTAAAAAAATAAAAGTTATCCTGTTAAGAATTATGATGCTCACAGAAAATTTGCTGCAAAAATAACATGAAATTTTCCATGCAAAACACTTTCCATTTTTTAATAAGTAAAAGTTCTTAATAGCCAGACTGTAACCAAGCATTCAGGAGACAAAGGCAGGAGAACTATTAGTTCAAGCCTGGGCTGCATAAAGAAGATTTAAAACCAAACCAATACAACACATCTTATTAATAGTACTAAAGAGTCAATAAGAACTGCTTTTCTCAATGCTCATCTCTAATATATATATATATATTGCTCATCGTGGCCTGTCTGTATTCCTCAAAGTCAGCAGAGTGATATAAGAGGATCACAAATTCAAGATTTGTGGAGCTACATCATGAGACACTGTCATAATAAAATTAAATAAAGATAAGCATAACATTTGTATGTGATACACACACACACACACAGATTCTGTATTGTAATTTTTTCTTTTCTATTCTGTGGAACTGGAAATTCAAAGTTAGGACATATTAACCAACTGTTCCACCAGAGCTACCGCACCAGACCAGTATGATAATTTTCTAATTTGACTTTACTCTTATGAACCACATTTCAGACAAGTACATAATCCAGTACAGGGGTCAGTGAGATGGTTCAGTAGGCAAACTACTTGCTTTGTAAACAAAAAAACCTGAGTTTGATCCCTGGGACCCACATGATAGTGGAAGAAGGGAGCCAATTCCACAAAGGTGACCTTTGACCTCCTCACACACCTTGGCGTAGGCACACATGTGCACATAAACATAATAATAAATGTATTTTAATCAACTCACAGTATGAAAATGTGTTATGCCTACGCTTTAATCACAAAATTATTTTATTGTTGGGCATATTTATGTTAAAATTTTAAAGCAGTACAAATTGGTACTTTTATAGACAACTATGTATATTGTAGAAAATACAAAAAATGATCAACAAATCTTCAGTCTTCTCAGAAAATTAGTAATCTTTTAGAGTTATTGTCAGCCATATACATAGCATGTCATTTTATAGCAATCTGCAGCTGTTTCCCATCCCTTTGTTAGTACCCAGAAGGGATGCTCCATGAATTTTTCATAGTTAACTAATTAGAAGCCAGTAAAATGTTTTGAACCATATATATAGAAAAGTCTTATAAATAAATGATCAAGCATATCCTCATTCTGTCATTTAAAAAAAAAGGTTCACATTCAACATGTCAAAAGACAAATCTGTCTGGGCTTTTCCCAATTCTATTCAGTTACCTGTTCTTGCTCAGTTGGTGGGAGGGGCAGGCTCCCTACAGCCAGAACTAGTGACCTATGGATGACCTTTGAGTCTTTCTGCATTGTTATTCACCTAACTATGGCATTTCATCAATCACCGAGTCCTGAGTGTTTTAATTCCTTCAGATATGTTCAAAATAATCCACAAAACCACTATGTTCCTTCAAGTCATTACCAATTAAATTTTGAAAGATTGTAACAAACACCAAAAAAGAAAAAAGGAAAAAAACAAAAAAAAAATCGCGTTTTATAATTCTGCTTTTCTCAATGTCATTCTCACAACTGAAATAGTTAAATAGTTAAAATTCAAATAAGATCCCTTCCTGGTTAATCCCGTCTCATTTTGTTTGGTGATTGATGTGGAAATTTTTTTTTTTGTCAAATTGTCTCAAGCCAGTCATATGGGAAGAAGAAACATCAGTTGAGAAAACGCCCCTATCAGATTAGCCTGTAGGAAAGTCTGTATGGCATATTCTTGTTTGGTGATTGATGTGGAAATGCCTACCAGGCTGGGGTGCTACCAACTGAATCAGTGGGTGCCATAAGAAAACAGGCTGAGCAAGTCCAACAAGCACCATGCCTCTGTGGTCTCTGCTTCAGCTCCATTCTCTAATCCCGCCCTGAGTTCCCACCTTGGCTTCTCCTGAGGATGGACCATAATCTGTAAACCAAATGAACTCTTCAGTCTCAAACCCAAGCTGCTTTTAGAAGTCCTGGTATTGTACCACAGCAATAGAAACCATATGACAGATCTTTCCCTTAGTTTTCTTTATTTCTTGGGTTCTATATCACCTTAGGATGAAGACCAGGCCCTTTAGTGGGCCAGTGACTTATGGCCAAGAGCAGAAGCTGTGTTGAGTAAGATGGTTTGTATCCTTATCCTCAATAACTGTTTCAATATATTATATATTTTTAGATAAATGACATATGCATACATAATCTCAAAACAAAGAAAAATACTAATATATATATATATATATGTTTTTGTAATCCATAAAAATGTTAATTATAAGAGTTGAAATTTTCATATGTTTTATTCTGTTCCCAGAGATGTTTCCCTCTTAGAAAAGCTGGTCTTAAATTTTGCTATGAGATTGTGTCTCCTAGAAATGTCAGAGAAATTACAGCCATGAAGTCTTACCAACATAGTTGCCTAAATAAGACCTAAAGATTGATGACATCAATAGATACTTCTGTGGATCAGGGGAGGCTCACAAGTCCTAAACTGTAGATAAAGAACTATAGGCAACTAAGCAATGCTAAGAACAGAACGGGAGAAATTATCTCCAGGGAAGAGCACACCAGTTAGTTATCCAATAGCAAATGGTCAGGCCTGAAAACACACATACAAGTAACATACAGACTGAGTAGGTTTTATTTATGGATATATATATGTAAATGTGTGTGTATTATGTATGTATGTATGTATGCGAATGTATATATGTATGTATGTAACAACAATTAGAGAAAAAAAGGTCATAATTTTGAGAACAGGAGTGGGTGGTTACATAAAACATGTTAAGGAGGATGACCAGGAAAGGAAAAATTATATAATTGTATTAAAATCACAAAAATATATAAAAATGAAAGAACAAAAGAGAGAAAACTGTCTTAGACCCTATGCACTTCTCTGTTTTTGCCTGACATACTTCCTGCCACAGGTTCAGTTTTGGTGGTATCACCTTGTTTGAAGCTCATCCCAGTCCATGCAGATAATCCACCATTCCCACCAGAAGACTACTCTTTATGCTATTTATTCCACATTTCTTTACATAGAAAAGCTGTCGTCATCATCATCATCATCATCATCATCATCATCATCATCATCATCATTAGTTTGGGTTTCCTTGTATATTTATGGGGCTATTGTAGCTATGCATGTTCTTAGAATCTAGAGGAAGATGTCGGGTGGGCATCCTGCTCCATTACGCTCTGCCTTATTACCTTGAGACAAGAATCTGCCACTGAGACTAGAGCTAGGCTGGTGTCCAGAAAATCAGAGAAATCTTCATGATTCCACCCCTGGCCCTAACATTGGGATGTTAGGTGTATGTGGCCTGTCTGACTTTTTATCAACCCCCAGGTCTGACGCTTGACTTGTAGATGTATGTGGCCTCCCTAACTTTTTTAAGATGGGTGCTGAGAAATTGTCCCTGGGTCTTCATGCTTGTGCAACAAACACCATTTTCACTGAGCCACCTCCATCCCCTTTTATTTGATTATTTATTTATCAAATAAATATATATTTGTTCATACAGAATATAAATGTAAAGGCATGTATGACATTATGTACATGGAGGTCAAAAGACTCTGGGTGTTGTCACTTCCCGTCAACCTTGTCTGAGACAGCTTCTTTGTTGGTTTTCTGCTATGCCTTCCAAGCTAGCTGGTCTGGGAAGTTTGGGGATTATTTTATCATCATCTAACTTCTCTTTGTAGGAATGTTCAGCATATAGATGTCCTTGATATACCAGTGGCTTTTATGTTGGTCCTGGGTATTCAGTCTCAGGTCCCCACTTGCTTTTCATACATATTTACAGAATAGATATCTCTCAAGAACTTCCAGTGCATTTCTTTTTCCCTTAAGACAGTACCTCAAGCGACCCGGAGAGGTGGCTCTGAGGCAAGGCGGCCGGCCCGCGGCGGCAGAGGTGGCGGGTTCGAGTCCCGCGACCGCCAGATGCGCGAGTCATGATGACGTCATCATGCTCGTGGGGAAAAAAAAAAAAGACAGTACCTCAAACTGTAGTCCAGCTTACCCTGCTCTTTATTATATAGCCCAATTGACCTGAAACCCACAGGGACCTAAAATTACTAACCAGTATTCAGAAACATGTGCTCCCTCAGGAAGTGTCGTGACTTTCCCAGTCTATGTCATGTACTTCCTGTTGCTTTCATCATAATTTCTAGTGGTCTCTGTGGTGTTAATATATATTATTTCCTAGTTTACTTTTAGTAAT